>SZWC01001740.1:140480-150553 GCA_023375785.1 Penium margaritaceum | reverse complement strand
GCCACGCAGAGTTCCCCCTCTCTGGCCCCTGATCCGGGCACATTGAGGGAGGCTCTCTCATCGCAGGATTCTGATGCCTGGCGAGCTGCTTGCGAGGATGAGCTTCGCGCTATCCGAGAGCACGGAGTCTATGAGCTGGTCGATCTTCCCCCCGGGAGGAAGGCGATTCAGGTCAAGTGGGTCTTTCGCAAGAAAGTGAAGCCTGATGGCTCACTGGAACGCTACAAGGCCCGCTTGGTCGTCAAGGGGTTCTCTCAGATTGAGGGAGTTGACTACATTGACACCTTTGCCCCTGTCGGCCGCATGACCTTAGCTCGAGCTCTGTTCGGTGTAGTGCCTCAGCATGACTGGGAACTACACCAGATGGATGTGAACAACGCGTTCCTCCATGACTCTTTGGATGAGGAGATCTACGTGGCTCAGCCACCAGGCTTTGAGGATGGTGACAAGGTCTGGCGCTTGCGCAAGTCCTTGTACGGCCTCAAGCAGTCTCCACGGTGTTGGAACCGGGAGATCACAGGCACCTTGACTCGTGCAGGATACGTACAGAGCGAGGCTGACCCCTCGCTGTTCATCCTGCCGACACCCGAGCGTCTCACCGCCATCCTGGTCTATGTAGATGACCTTCTGATTGCGTCTCCGTCCCTGGAGGCCGTGAAGGAGGCCAAGGATGTCCTGCAGACCGCCTACAGGATGAAGGATCTCGGTCCTGCATCGGTGTTTCTCGGTATGGAGATTGTACGTGATCTCAGACATCGGACACTGCTGCTGCATCAGGCCCGATATGCACGAGTCGTGGGGGAGCGCTTTAGCGATCACCTTGGTGCAGTGCCCACTGCTTCCACACCCATCACACCTGATGGGCAGGATGCCCTGAAGGTGGATGACCCTACACAGCTGGGGGAGACAGTGGACGTGACCTTGTACCTCCGTCTTATCGGATCTCTGATGTACCTGGCCACGACCACGCGTCCCGACATCGCGTTCGCCGTCAACCTCCTCGCTCAGTTCTCGCAGGCTCCACGTGTGAGAGCTCTTCACACGGCTGTGCGAGTGGTACGGTATGTGGTTTCCACGCCGTATCTCGGACTCTGCTTTCGTCGGCAGTGTTCGGTGGTCCTTGACGGCTACACTGACAGCGACTGGGCTTGGAGTCCTGACGGGCGCAGTCGCACTGGCTACGTGTTTTTGCTCAGTGGTACCGCTTTGTCTTGGCGAAGCGGGAAGCAGGGCTGCATCGCACGTAGCTCGTCGGAGGCAGAGTATGTGGCTTTGGGGGCAGGGGCTGCTGAGGCAGTTTGGCTGCAGCGCTTGTTTCTTGAGCTTGGGCAGTCAGCACCCGCCATTGTGCTGCGTTGCGACAACCAGAGTGCTCTCGCCATTGCGGAGAACTCTGGTGTTCTTCATGCTCGCACAAAGCACATTGCGGTTGAGCATCACTTCGTTCGTGATCTGGTGGAGCGACGCGTGATCTCCATCATGTGGGTTGGCACTGACTTGCAGCGAGCTGATTTCTTGACGAAGGCACTTGCACGCGAAAAGTTCCTGGTGGCTATTCGTTCTGTTGGGCTTCGCCCCGTGCGTGACAGTGGTTGAGTGTGGGATGTACGTTGTCATCTCATCTGTCTGTGTCACTCACTATGTGGTTGTACCAGTGCTGCACGCGTATGGACATGCGTACCATCGAGTCATGGGGGAGTGTTGTGCTTTGTGCCGTTGCTGTACAGTTTACTGTGACCACTCGGCCGTGTCCATACTCGTGCAGATCCCTGAGGCAGGCGGCCCTGGTGACACCGGCGCGACGACAGGCGGCGGACTACCCGTCTGGAGCTGCCCGACCACTGTTCCAGAGCCCCAGACGTCACCGGGACTCCTTGGTGTGCCTTCTACGTCTTGCAGGCGTCTTTCGGCGGACTGGGCATGAGGCCCATTTGCATGTTTTTGCATTATATACTCGCTGTCAGTCGATGGATGCATGCATGTGACCAGTCGTTGCGTGCGTCTTTTGATTCTGCACGTCTAGGTTCAGACGGCGTAGGATTCTGACATGTGTGCGCAGAGTTACGGCCAAAACAGTGGTTTTGGGCCGGTTTTAGGACAGCTCTTGGACTGCCGCGTGCGACACCCGCCGTGCGCCGCGGCAGGTATTTATGCCCTGGACCTGTCATTTGTCATTTCCCTCTACATCTACTAAGCTATTGAAGCTTATGAGACTTTGCGCGTCTCCCTAGCCTGACCCTTGCTGTTTCTTGCACTGCCTGCTTGCTAGTGCGTCAGCTGACTAGACAGTGTCGCCACGTCAGCAGCAGCAAGGCTAGGAAGCTTCCTAGCAGTTTCTTACTTGAAACAAAATTGCTATGATACTTAATGTTCAAAGAAAATTTATATAACACCGGAATTCTATTCATGAGTTTTTAGAAATGGGCACCGCAGTCACAGTTGTTTTGTATTTGCATTTTGTGGACAAGGTGGTCAGTTGCTAAATCCAGTGGGTATTTGACACATTTCATGAGGAAAGTGGGTAGTCGGGAAGGCCGACACACAAGACATGAAAGGGCACTTCGACCTCGGAGCCTTGGTTGCTCGCGCGGTTGGATACGGGGACCCGTCACGATATCTGACCAACCCTTCGGCCCCGCCGGCCAATCTGACCAACCAGAGGGCCCGGTCGCCCAATCTGGACAACCTCAGGGCCCGTCGGCTATGTACTGGCAGTCTCAGGCTCAATAATGCTACATCGGTGGCCAACTTTCGCCGATGACTATCGGTGGGTAGCGAACAATATGGCATACCAAATCAAACTTTTTCTTAATGTAACATAGTTGGAAAAACAAAACGTGTCAACAGAACAAGTTCCTATCGTGTTGTCCTTCCATAGTGCACTGTTTAGCATCTCACTAAATTGTCAAATGTGTTTTGGGCGCTTTTTGTCTGTGAACAGTCGTCCGCGATAGCCAGCCCGGTAACACTCCAGCTATCTCGAATCGCGCCGGCAGCTGGCGGGCCCTCTTGTTGACCGCCGCCCGAACACGGGCTCCGGTGCTGATGGATCTGGCTATGCGGTTCCTCGCGTTCAGACAAGGCAAGAACCCGGGCCCCAAGGTCAATTTATCCGACGTGAAAACACGATCACCTCCAACAGTTGGCTCGCCTCTTGCATCTTTCGATTGGATAAATTGATATAATAATCCTGTTTCCTAGTCTGTCCTCATGCGAGGTGATGGGCCGCTGGACGTGATTATAATTTGAGCCTATCTGGTTCCCGATACACCGGAAGCTCAAACCTGATTGCGATGTTCGAAGTTATAAGCCGACCTGAACGACTGGATGGTCCTTGTGAAGCCCGGGCGATTCTGGCCGTCCACGTTTTCTGAATTTCGCAGCTGTTTGTTTATTGTTTATTGGTGGAGCTCGAACTGAGACCTCGACCGCGAAGGCTCTGTTTGTTTCTGCATTTTCGATGGTCATCTGCCAGATTTCGCATGCTTTGAACATAGTGCATTGTTCTGGTCGCAGGGAAACCTTGCCCCTCGAAATTTCGCCGTTCGGACGGCCTACGAGTTGAGACTTTTCGTCAGGTCGGAGCATGGCGCTGACACGATTTACCAGCGGATTAATCCTACGGTCATCGCTGACCGTCACATCTTCGATGGGTAACAAATCAAAGTAGGCGCTCGCCATACCCTCATGTCTACGTCGTCGCGGAATGTAGTGGCGACTGGTCAGGTCATCGCCTCGGACAGGTTTGCCCCTTTCGATTTCGAAACAATATTTAGGATCCTATCGGAAAGTCGGCGGATACGACATTAAAGAGCGGATTGTAGATGCATCGCGATTGTACACCGCTTGAAGCACCTGGCAACGTCGAGGATCGCTTTCTGAACAAAATGGCAGCCAGGACATTAATTCCACCAGTTTCGTGTCATCCTGACAGTCACTCGGTCTTCTTTCGCCACCTGGCTACATGACATGGGCCCCCTGGGGGTACTTGTTTTTTAGCCTGGGCTCTCGTTCGGTTTGCCAGTCTGTGGACGAACACGGGCTCCACTGCTCCACTGCTCCACTGCTCCGCTGCCAGATACTAGTGACAACTTCCAAGCGGCGCCTTAGAAGGGGTGGAGGACGGGGGTTCAGCAGACGTTCCAGAGTAGTCTCCAGGTAGCTGGCTGTTGAAGTTCCCTTTTAGACGGTGCATTTCTCAAGGACCTGTCCTATCATTGGAAGGTGGCGCTGCATTCCATTGTTAGTTGGATGTATTTATTGATTGCGCGGCTAGTTCATTGGCTGTGTTGTGACATCGATGTGCCAGAGTGAGCATAGTGAGGCATGCATGTTTCGATTCCGGACAGATTCAGCAGGCCATAAAAGCAACCGTCGGATGAAGATAATCGAAATTCCGGACCCCGCCCCCCCCCCCCTTTCCCCCCCGCCCGGTGACTTTTTTTACCATGCGAATGCTGTCCCAAGTTCTCCTGCCAACCATCGCCGCACGGTCCAACTACTCTTGGACCGTGCGGCACGTGAAGTTGGATACCCCATTTCCCGCGGGTGAATGCAGATCTGCTATATCCCGATGGTAGACCTTACTTTCGCGTACGCGAAAGAGAGATCATTGTGCACTTGGCTTGCGCGTGGGACCCTGCCAGAGCAGGGCCACTATACACCTGACCAAATTGAGTTTCACCGACGGCAAATATCTGTTAAGTAAAATCTCTTCATTCTATGCGCAGCCAGAATCGGCTGTTCCAGCAAAAGGTCAAGACATCAAACTACGAAAGTGACAGGAATGGTTTGTGAGCTGTCCTTCCGCCGCGACGTCAGAATACGAAACCTTAGGAATATTCTGTCTGCGCTTCAATGTTTGGCAGCTGAGAAGATTATGATGAGCTGAAACATTATGGCTACTCCGCCCATGAGCAGACACTATCTGTGCTCAACATGTAACGTCGAGAATTAATTGTACAAACAAGTACCCTCCTTTCCATTATCTCTCTATCATGCCTTGAACTTTTCTCTCTTACCCCTAGGCGGAGACTGTTCTGCCTGCGGGTACGCTTGCCTTGGGCCCACAGTCCCTGTGTCGACGCCTGTAGCCTTGAAGCTGAAGGTTATCGTGGCCCCGAGGTCACTCGGTGTGTGGTGGCGAGGGTGAGCACAATTTTCAACTCATCCTCCGTCTCTGCCTCTGCCTCTTTCTGTGGGCCCACATGAGCACACTATCGTGCTCTACTGTGCAGGAGCGGCATTCAGATGTTAGTATGTTGTTGGTAAGAGGTACTAATCGCATAACTAAATATTTCCAATTCACTTACCGGGGCATGTGCATGTCTATCGCAATTTTGTGTTTGAAAAGCTAGCTCGCCTATGACCTCAAACCTGGACCCACAGCGTGATTGGTTTGTGTCGCTTTTATTCGAAGCTCGGCATGCGACTCCTCACCCAACCAAATTTATACTCCACGGTGAACGAGTGATCATCCGATCAGTAAGACGAGTTCGATTTCCTCGCGATACGACAATGAAGATCGCACAGTCTCCCTCTTCTAATTGTGCTTCCAACTCCGTCAACATTATTTTTCGACTGTCCGTACGTGGAGTGTCCTCTGACAGATGGGGACCTTGATTGAAGCCAGCCACGTTCAAGCGAGCGCCGCGGTTGACGGTGATAAGCGCTCGTCATTCGGTGACAATGCTGCGCCGCGGTTTGAGCGGCTCGCAGAACCTCAGCCCCTCCTTCCTGTCATGGGCCTGAGGCTTTCGGCGTACTCAGCGACCGCTAGCCCGAACACCGCGCACTGTCCGGGCGTTAGGGTCTGGAGCCGTCTTCTCCCTGGAGCCGCTCGTCCCAACCTGAATGGTTTTGGCAGCCGCAGCCCACCGAACAGATAACTCTCTTCAAGTTCTGATTATCGAACGAAGTCCACACATCTCCTTCACCGGTCTGTAAGCGCACACTCACTCGACCCCGACAACCCTAGGGCACACCTGATAAGACTCCTCGTGAGGTAGGCCGAGCAGAGTATCCCATTACTAGGCCCATAAGTCTTCGGCTCGCCACACAGATATGTCGACTCTCCACTGCAGAAAAACAGCCGGTTCATCACTCTTGTGTCCTACCGCCCAGCGAAACGCGCTCAGATTCGTGCCGCGCGCCTCTCTTCGTCCTCCGACGATGCGCTGTGCTTTCCTCGCCCTCTGCCTCGTCCTATTCCTGGGGAACGTTGCCCATCGGCATGGCAGCACCACTAGCACCACCACAACCAGCGGTCGAAGCGGCTGGTGGTCTCTCCCCGGGCCCATCATGGCGGAAGGCGCAATGCCTGCGATATTCACGTTTGGCGACGAGCTAGTGGACGTGGGTGGCACCAAGTTCTTCAAGAAGCGCGGATTCGTGTCCGACGGGCCGCCGTACGGCGTGGACTTCGGCAAGCGCGGAAACGGGCGCTTCGCCAACGGTCGCATTTTCTCCGACTATCTTGGTGAGTGGCGCGGCGAGTCTCTTGTTGGCCCTTGCTTGTAGCGCGGTCCGGATGGAAGCGGCAGTGCCTCGCGCACGTGGCCAGGGGCTTTCGTCGCGTACGCCGAATCGGGCCGCGCGGGCGGCCACGGGCACCACTGTGAGCCAGAGCCGCTGAGTGAGGCAAGGGACCGTCGCGTGAGCTGCAACGCGGAAACGCAATGCGGTGGAGAGAGCGGAGCGGCGGGGAGGAGAGTGCGTGCGGCGAAGTCGGCGCTTGCCACTGGCAGATTCACAACAGGCGCGGTGAAGGAATAATGTGGAGAATGGAGATGATGGCGAACATTGATGAAAATCACTCATGGAAACAAAGCACGCACTCGTGCGCTGCGTGCTGAACCGAGTGGGGGACACAAAGGGGCCAAGCAAGTGTGCGCTATGCTATGCAGCGCTGCGCCGTGCATCCGCACACTGTTCCGTGCAGCCTGTGCTTATCTTGAAAACAAGAACCACAAGAATAGACGCATACGCTCAAGCGCACGCACACGCTCAAGCGCACGCACAAGCGCACGCACGCGCACATTGCACATGCACATGCACATGCACATGCACATGCACATGCACATGCACATGCACATGCACATGCACATGCACATGCACATGCACATGCACATGGACATGGACATGGACATGCACATGCACATGCACATGCACATGCACATGCACATGCACATGCACATGCACATGCACATGCACATGCACATGCACATGCACATGCTCACGGCAACGCAAACGCTCATGCAAAAGCAGACGCACACGCACCCTCGGTGGACTCATGCGGACGTGGATGCGTGTTATCGCAATCATGGCATGCACATGCACACGCACAGCCCTGCAGCTGAAGCTACCGCTGGCGCGGCCATACGTGAAGGGCTTCAACAAGACGACGCAGTACGGCATCAACTTTGCCATGGCTGGCGCTGGAGCCCTCGACACGACCAACCGCGGCAGGGTAATGCCTTGATGTGTGATGGACACATACGGCTTGCACCCCACCATACGGCTTGCACCCCACCATGCGGCTTGCACCCCACCATGCGGCTTGCACCCCACCATACGGCTTGCACCCCACCATGCGGCTTGCACCCCACCATGCGGCTTGCACCCCACCATACGGCTTGCACCCCACCATACGGCTTGCACCCCACCATGCGGCTTGCACCCCACCAACCCCCAAGCTGTTGCCGCCGCTGCAGCCATTGTTGTGCTGCTGCCACTGCGACCGCTGCTTCCGCTGCCGCTGCCGTGGTCATTGTCCTCATGATTGTCGTCATTATTGTTGTCCTACTCCTCCTCCTCCTCCTGCTGCTCCCCTCATCTTCCTCCCCCCCCTGACTTCCGCTGATGACGTCGTCGTCGTCGTCGTCGTCGTCGTTGTCGTTGTCGTCGTCGTCGTCGTCGTCGTCGTCGTCGTCGTTGTCGTCGTCGTCGTCGTCGTCGTCGTCGTCCTTGTCGTCGTCAAAGTCCTTGTTGTCGGCATCGCCATTACTCTCGCCATTGACACAGAGGTCGCCACTGCCGCCATTTGTTGCTGTCCCCTCAGTTTCTGACGTGTTTCTGCTGATGTCGTCGATGCCACTCTCGTCATTGTCGCAGACGTTTGTGGTGCTGCCATCTTCACCATGGTTTTATCGTGACCATTGTCTGTGTTGCCGTTGTTATCACTCACCACCGCATTCTCTCACACTCTTCCTGTCACACTGTTCCTCTCTCTCTCTCTCTCTCTCTCTCTCTCTCTCTCTCTCTTGCCACTCTTCCTCTGTTTCCCTCAGACCGTCAGTCTACCCCAGCAAGTGAAGCAGTTCACGGACTACATCTCGTCCAAACGCCTCGGCAAGTTTGAGGTCAGTACCATGTCCCTTCCTCCTCCTCTACCTNNNNTCTCTCACACTCTCCCTCTCACACTGTTCCTCTCTCTCTCTCTCTCTCTCTCTCTCTCTCTTGCCACTCTTCCTCTGTTTCCCTCAGACCGTCAGTCTACCCCAGCAAGTGAAGCAGTTCACGGACTACATCTCGTCCAAACGCCTCGGCAAGTTTGAGGTCAGTACCATGTCCCTTCCTCCTCCTCTACCTACTGTAGCCCCTTCCTTTCCCCCCCCCTCGCTCTCCCAGTTCCACCACTTACTCCCACGCTGACTCCCATCTCCCTTCCTTTTCTCTTCTCTCTATTTACCTCCACTGCATCTCACTCCATCGCGCCCTGTCTCTCTTTTCCCTTCACCATCTCCGCTTGCGCGCTCTTCTTCCTCCCCTCATGCTCTTGTGCCTCCCACCAGTTCTGAAGAACTACCCAAGCATGCATGCGCACCACAAGCCAGAGGTTGCGAGAGTGCGCAAGCACGGACATCCCAGTACAGAAACCAGAGTGTCTTTCTCCTAACGACACACCTATCACTTTTCTCCGCAGCCTACACTTGCAAATCTTGTGAGAGCGTTGGTGCGCTCGACAATGCTTTCCCGGTCAATGCTGCACCACAGCACCCACACAGGCGGCATTAGCACGACCCACAGAAAACCTTCGCACGTGCATGTGCATGCACATGCACGTGCGCTCAGGACGAGCTGACCTTGTCTTTTTGTCCCAACTCGCTGGTGGTGCCCACACGTATGTACAGATTGCTCAGGAGGCGCTGTACGTGATTGCTGTTGGCACCAACGACTACATCGACCTCTTGAGAAAGACACCCAAGGAAAAAGCAGTCACTGTAGCCGCCCCTGTCATCGAAGATGTCATCCAAGCAATCGGCGACGCTGTCACTGTAAGTTTCATCAGGGTTCTGGGGCGTGTGCATGTATCTGCGTGAGTGTGGGTGTGTGTATGCATGCATGCACCTGTGCATTTGTGCATGGATGTTCGTGCATGCATGTGTGCATGCATGTGTGCATGCATGTGGGCGCTCTCGGATGTGCTGCGGTGTGGTGCTTTGCACTGTGTTGCGTTGCGCTGCTTTGTGTCTGGTCAGGTTTATTTGAATTGTTGTTTGTGTTGCGCTGTGCTGCATTACGCCGTATGTCCTTGTGGTGCGCATCTGCTGCGCTGTGTTCCATTGTACTGCGTGTGTTGCGGTTGGGTGGTGTCTGCACAATGTTGGCAATCCTGCCGAGTTGCACTATATATTGCCTTGTGTTGCAATCTGATGCGTTGCGTTGGTGGCGTAGAGTGTGTGTGTGTGCATGTGCGTGTCACCGTAAATGTGTGCATGCGTGTCCGGCATGTTGCATATGTCTGTCCCTCCAATTGTCCCTGATTCACTGCCATTCCTCCCCTCACCTTCCTCTGTCCTCATCCATACCCGCCCTCCCCCACTTGCCCTCTTACTTGCCTTCCTCCCCATCCCCCACTTTTCTCTTCGCTCTCCATACAATCTCATTCTCGTGCTTTTCTTCGACCATCCCCTCAGAAATTTCTTCAATTTTTGTGAAAGGTGTGAGGAAACACTCATCAGAGAAGAAACTTTCATGATATTCCTGTCCCCGGCCTCGTACCCTCTGTCTCCTCATAATCCCCTTTCATCTTGCCTTCTTCATCCCTCCTTCCTTCTTCTGTTGATATCCCC
>SZWC01001740.1:107416-123864 GCA_023375785.1 Penium margaritaceum | reverse complement strand
GGGGGGGGGGGGGGGGGATATGGATAGCCCTCTATCCCCCCCTCCAAGTCGGAAGTGTATTGGGGTGGTGTATTGGAGTGTGTTTCTGAGGGGTATCGAATCCATAAACTTGTGTACAAAGAGATATTACCACAAAAGTGTTCACATGTCTCGTATCGATATTCATTTCAGATACACTCGCCACATACACTCGACGTGTTTGGAGGGGGGGAGGGACAACATGGAACAGTGGAATACACAAGTTCAAACACTTTGCATTTCCACAATACACCCCAGATACACTCCCCAGATACACTCGAGGTGCTTGGGGGGGGAGGGGGGACGAGTGGGTGGCGAGGTCCTATCATGGAACGCGTATGGATGGTGGTTATCAGAAATACACAAGTCATAGTTTCGAGTGTCTATCCGCGACACTCTCCACTACACCACCCCGATAGACTCTTGATAGGGGGGGAGGGGTATAGATAGCCTTTCTATCCCCCCTTCCAAGTTTAAAGTGTATTGGGGTAGTGTATTGAAGAGTGTATCTGAGGGGTATCGAGCCCGTAAACTTTTGTACAAAGAGAGAGTACCACAGAAGTGTTCACATGTCTCGTATCGATAGACATTTCAGATACACTCCACGCTACACTTGCCACACCCTCGACGTGTTTGGGGGAGGGGGACGACATGGAACAGTGGAATACACAAGTTCAAACACTTCACGTTTTCACAATACACCCCCAGATACACTCGAGGTGCTTTGGAGGGGGGGTCCAAGACTGGTTATTGGGGTCCTGTTATGGAATGCGTATGGATGGTGGTTATTGAAAATATACAAGTCGTAGTTCTGAGTGTCTATCTGCGACACTCTCCGATACACCATCCCAATACACTCTCGATATGGAGGGGGGGGTATGGATAGCCCTCTATCCCCCCTCCAATTCGAAAGTGTATCGGGGTGGTGTATTGGAGTGTGTATCTGAGGGGTATTGAATCGGTAAACTTGTGTACAAAGAGAGAGTACCACAGAAGTGTTCACATGTCTCGTACCGATAGACATGTCAGATACACTCTACGCTACACTGGCCTCATACACTTGACGTGTTGGGGGGGGGGGGGGGGGGGGGGAACGACATGGAACATTGTAATACACAAGTTCAAACACTTTTTACTTCTACAATACACCCCCAGATACACTCCCCAGATACACTCGAGGTGTTTTTTTGGAGGGGGGGCCACGGACTTCGTCAGGGTTGAGCAAATGACGCAAGCGGCCCCATTCAAACTTTGAGCATAGTCCAAACTATGGTGTTTTTAGTCAAGAAGTAACTCACGGTGCTGCGTTTAGTTTGCGAAATGTGTAAGAAACAACAGATGTACCCATCATATCATTTATCGACCGATCTATGTTATCTTATATATCTAAAGACACAAAATTAAAAAAATATTACATACATAAGAAACCACGGGAACTCACAAGTGTTTAATCAAAGTTAAAGCTTTGTTCACTAATTAAATGGTGTACTACGTAGTGTCTACACACTTGTGAACTTCTGGGAACCTACCATATTGCATGTATAATATACACACATTACACATTGTATTAAAATGGGACGATTAATGATAACTGTGTGTGTGTGTGTGTGTGTGTGTGTGTGTGTGTGTGTGTGTGTGTGTGTGTGTGTGTGTGTGTGTGTGTGTGTATGTGTGTGTGTGTGTGTGTGGTTGACTAGTACAGATTGTGGTTTTGCATACACTGTTGTTCCGTGCCTTGGCTCACTTCTTCTGGCGTTGACGACTATGTCAGCTAGGGGGAGTGTTGGTTTGTGTGTCTTCTATCCGTCACGAGTGACGTCGTTGGATTACCCATATTCCCCACATTAGTGGTATAGGGTAGAGGAGAGACTGACGACACGACGGGCCTCTGGAGTGTCTCGAGACTTCTTTAGCACCTACGACAGTGCTAGCGAGACGCGATCGATGTGTTTTGCCAGAATGGTTGGCTTGTCGGGAGCTAGGAGACTTTTCTCAGTGGATTGAGACCCGCGCATCAAGTGGAATGTACCGGTGTGACAAGGAGACCAGATGGTTGTAGTAGTGCTTGCAATGTTTGGACACAGATTCAGAAAGCTATTTCGGTGCCTCGACGTTGATTCCGAGTATTTCTAGCACTCCTCGTATTTTCTCCGTGGTCGAGACCCAAGCAATTGGAGAGCTATTGCAGTTCCTCAAGGAGACCACCTTTGTTGTTCACGTGGTTTATGCAGCGTGCTCTCCCCGCTGACTCGTTTGGGCTCAGCGGGGGTGACGGGGCCCGGTGCGGCTAGTTGCCTGCACCTCATTTGTAGACCCTCCTTGTTCTTTCATAGTCTGTGTTCCAGACTTGCCATTTTGCAGTGCACTCACACTAAGAGCTCTTTTTCGTGTTTTCAAGGGCGTGCATGCCTTCATTCATATTAATTTGGTCTTCGAGCACAGGGGGGCATGTGAGCAGTAGAAGTAGCCGAAGTAGCAGTAGTGGACGAACATGAAGAGAACGTACCATGTGGCGCCACACCGGTAGTAGCGTGAGGGAGCGCCAAGTGACTGCACATGAACACCACAGGGATAGTGAGCAGTGCACAGTAGCATCATTGGTGGTGGTAACAGGGGTCGTAGTAGCAGCAGCGGTTGCGGTGACAGTGGTAGCGGCTTCGGTTGAAGCAACAGCAGCAGCAACAGAAGCAGTAGTAGCAGATGCAACAGTAGTAGTATCGACAGCTACTACACTGAGCAACAGCAGCCGTGGCATGCAGAAGTGATTGTAGCACGCAGTAGCAATGGTAGTAGCAGCATCGGTGATAGCAGTAGTAGCTAATAGAAGTAGCAGCAGCAGCAGCTGCAACATCATCAGTGTGCAGCACCAGCGACAGCAACAGCGACGGGAGTAGCAGCTACGCAAAGTTGTAGTAGAGGCGACAATGGAAGCCACAACAGTAGTAGTAGTAGCAACTATAGAATTTGCAATCGCCGTAGCTGCTGCTAAGTGGCCTGAAACCCCTTTCCCGGCGTCCTCTTGGGCCCCGTCGAGCCCCTCTGAGGGGTCCACTCAGCCCCGTCGGCCCCGTCGGCCGACCGACGAAGAGCCCACCTCTGAGGGGAGAACCAGCTTCCCCCCTCCCCGCGCCCCTCCCTTTGCGTCCCTCGCTCGCTCACTTGCTCACTTGCTCGCCCACCAAGAGAGCAAGCATGGAGAGAAGGAGTCAACGTGACAGTGTCCCCACCCATCTTTTTTTGTTCTCCCCCAAATTCTGACCTGCCCCCTTTCCAGGGGGCGATCAAGAAAAGGGTGACAAGCGCACCCCAGGGTGGGTAGTGAAACCCAAAAAATCACAGGACACAAAAAAACAAAGGAGGAGAAAAATTGGGGGACCAATGCACCCGAAAGAAGGGGGAAATCGAGTAACTCCCGAGTGATGGATAATTTGAGAAATCACCACAGAATTTGGTGAGCAAAAAAAAGCCACGGGGATAGCATCCCCGAGAGAAGGGACACTCGTGAAAACCCTAAGGGGTCCCTGAGAAATCACCGGGGTATTTGGTGAACAAAAAAAGCGGTGACTACAGCAGTAGGACCTGCTACGACAGTGGCCTGAGGCCACTACCATTGGTTGACGACAGCAACGACAATAATAGCAACAGCCGGTCAGCAGCACGTTTCTCCGGACGTCTTGTGGCCTTGTAGCTTGTCCGGTCAGGTCACAATTGTTGAGCTCAGCAATACGACTCCTCACAATGACGGTGTCCGACAGTGTCGTAGACTCTCGGGGCTTGGTGCTTTAGTATCAGGAGCGGGTGCTCTTTACACCCCCATTGTCAGGCGCTTGAGATGAGTTTGCCGACATGGCAGCAGGCGTCTTGTGCATTCTCTTGCTACTATTGTGGTGATGGACATCACGGTTGACATCAATGTGGGACGCGTCCTCGGGGCTTGCATCCGCCTTGGATTTTTTGCCTGAGAACACACTTCCTCCACAGGATGAGGATCTACTGGCCTTGACGGGTCCACTCACAAGACCTCTGGCGGTCATGCTCGTCGAGATCCATGACCTGAAGTAGATGATGAAACGATTATGTGACCTTGTCGTCGCCGAGCGTGCTGCTTCCATGAGTCCGTCGATGACTTCCTTGCCTTCCTTTGTATCTTCTACTTCTGCATCGCCTCAGGATGATTCCTCAGCTTCACCCTCCGATCCATCCCAAGCGTCTACCATTCTCTCGAGCCTTCATCTTGTCGCCACGCTCCCTTCGGATGGTTCATATCTTGGTGGTCTGTCTTGAGCACGGGGTCGTCATCGCCGCACCACCCGTCCTGCTGGACAGAGCTCAATAAGCTTGTCCGCTCCTAGGGCTACCGTTGCTCATCCTATCGAGGGGGAGAGTGGCTGTCGAGGACACCCACCCACATTGATATCAACAAGGTCAGCACCATCACCTATGAGCAGCATCTCGGAGTCACCTCATCTAGACGCGGATGCCACGGTGTTGACACATGATGTGGAGTCAGATCCAGATATGGCGTTGAGGTCGAAATCCACGCCGGGATAGGAGCCGGACGTTCTACAGCAACAGATTATATCAGGAGCGGTGTAGGCCCCGAGTCCTTGGGTGGTGCCACTCGCGACTTCGACTAGTGGTGGCACGGTGGTGGCAGAGGAGTCCCGTACGGCTCGAGATGCCTCTTGCGGATTTCTGAGGGAGTTGGTAGAGCAGGTTCACACCAGCCCAGCAGCGATCATTGTGCAATAGCATAGTGGATCGGCTGGTCTTTCAGACGTAAAGGTATTCTTGAGAGCAGCATTACTTAGAAATGTCACTGGGATCTGTGCTGTAGTAAACAAAACAGGCTCGGCCTTGTCATGGATGCTACCCGAGGACCAACTTCAGCATCAGGAGTCATCCATATTCCTAGAGTCTACGGGTTCCCGTACACACGGAGGAGCAATGTCACACATGGCACACTCGGGTGATGATCCTTACTCCATCATCGAGCGGATGACAACGACTAGTCTTCCCAGTGATACGATGCGTGAGTGTCAGCTGCGCTTGCTCGTTGTCTTGACTGGCATTGGATCAATCGTCGAGCTGGAGTCATACACAGCTGCATCCACTACGCCGGCAGTTGGGGACGGTGTCGTAGACCAGACCAGGCGGATGGAGTCACCTTGTCAACAACAGTTGAGTTCTGCCCTCACATGTTCATCCATTGGTGACCCTTCTAATTGCATCAATGATGAGAGCGGGAGTACGTGCACGGACGATACTTCCACATGCTCCGTAGACTCACACGACTCTACCTTCTCCTTCTCTCTAGGCACGCGAGCAATCATCCCTCCTTGTCTGATAGACACGAGCTGTGGTCGGGATGCGACACCTTCCGTTGCATCCATTTTTCCAGCATCTCAGCTCGTTGCAAGTTTGGTTGGCCTCGAGGAGGATGCAACAACACCGGCTCAATCTTCTTCAGCACCAGAGACGCAGATGGAGTTGTACTCATGAGTTCGGTGGTCTACGTATGCAACGTTCAATGAGGCCGAGTTGGCCCTACACGAGGCAGACATGGGCCACCTCCGCATGTCCGAGGCAGATTACGCAGACTTATAGGAGCGCATAGAGATGCTTTGGCAGGAAGTGATGGCAGCGCAGGAGCGACAATCAGTGCATGGTGACACCACTCCTACCGAAATGAGATTTCCACCATCAAGACCTCCCACACTCATCACAGGGGAGGATCCTGTACCACCTCCGAGTGTGATGTCAGATGGAGACACTATCACAGGAGAGATGAGCATGCCTTTAGTTCTCGCTATCCTCGTTCTTGACGAGTCCATCATCGCTCCTCTTTCTACTCTTGCTTCCATCACACACCTTCATCCACCCGCTTCAGCTGCTCCATCATCATCCTTGTCCATGTGTGGTGGTTCGTTTCGTATTTCCCTCCTCCCCTTGTGGTGGTGCACCCTTGTGCTTCAGGGTGCTCTATCCTGCCTCGAAGGCTAGCTCCGCCACTTCATCCATGCTTATGTGCTGCTCGTCCATTCCCTTTCCTTCGGCATACACAGATGGATCGTGGTAGAGCAGAAAGAGGAGAGACTCTGAGTTGGGACCCTTGGCAGTCACACAAGGATTGGTACACTCTCGGTGATACAGGGGCGACACGAGGAGCCATAGAGGGAGAAACGACTTCGTCTTTGAGGGTGGGCGTAGACTTTTACGTGATAGGAGGAAATACCTTTGCGTGATGGAGAGACTACATGTTTTATCGCCCAGGATCTATTCTTTTTCAGCTACGGTATCGGCATCTCCATTGATGACATCGACGCCAGGTTCATCTTCCTAGGGGGAGTAACGTGTGGACCTCGGCCTGACACGACGTCATGGGAGATGCATGGCGAGGGGTCCATGCTCTGCCATGAGAATACTACAGCAGCCGGCGTGTGGCTCATGCTACATGCCTACACTGTTGCATGTGGTTGCCTGTGGTTGCATGTGGATGGTAGCACCCTAGTGGTCAAGACCCGGACACATGGTGGGTTGATCCCGTGTTACGAGGAGATCCCCCTATGATCTTGTGTGTTGGTTGATGATGCTACTGTGGCCGGCATATGGATACTTGTTGGATTGCTCGCAGCGGTCGAGACCCGGGCACTGGTACCGCCAATGTCACAAGGAGACCCTCTTGCCGCCTGACTTGTGAATGATGTGCATGACTCCTTGTATGCTCAAGACCCGGAGACTTGGTAGGATGTATCGGTGTCGTGAGGAGAGCTTGTGACCTTTATTCTACTCCAGAGGGACATCAGGCCTAGCCTCTGTGCTTGGATGGACAGCAGATGTGTGTGTGTGTGGTTGACTGGTGCAGATTATGGTTTTGCATACGCTGTTGTTCCGTGCCTTGGCTCACTTGTTCTGGCGTTTACGGCCATGTCAGCTAGGGGGAGTGTTGGTTTGTGTGGCTTCCACCTGTCACGAGCGACGCCGATGGATTACCCATATATCCCACGTTGATGGTATAGGGTAGAGGAGAGACTGACGACACGACGGGCCTCTGGAGTGTCCCGAGACTTCTCCAGCACCTACGATCGCGCCGGGGAGACGCGGTCGATGCGATTTGGCAGCCTGGTTGGTTTTTCAGGAGCTAGGAGACTTTTCTTAGTGGGTTGAGACCCGCGCACCCGGTGGACTGCACCCGTGTGACGAGGAGACCCGGTGGCTGTAGTAATGCTTCCGATGTTCGGAAAGCCTTTTACGATGTCTGGACACTGATTCCGAGTGTTTCTAACACTGCTCATATTTTCTTGGTGGTCGAGACCCGGGCACTCAGAGAGATATTCCGGTGCCTTGAGGAGACCACCTTTGTTGTTCATGTTGTCTATGTAGTGTGCTATCCCCACTGACTCATTTGGGTTCAGCGAGGGTGACGAGTTCCGGCGCGGCTAGTTACCGACGTCCCTACATAAGCCCGCTAGGGGCTCTTATGTAAACCCTCCTTGTTCTTTCATATACTGTGTTTCAGACTTAGCCAAATTCTTGCCATTTTACAGTGCACTCACAATTAGAGCTCATTTTCGTGTTTGCATGGGTCTGCATGCCCTTGACAAGGCATTTACCACTCGACATAACACCTCCACCTCCACCTCTCCAGCCCAAAACTGACTGCAGATGTCGCGCCTCTTGAAGAGGCACCTCTCCACACGTCTTGAGCTGGAGCCGGACGGTGAATTGGAAAAAGTGAAGGCACGTCAGGCTCTGGGGCAAGAGATGTGTAGAGATTGGGATGAGAGAGGGATGGCCTGTGTGCAAAGGTGAGGGATGGTAGTGAACTGATGAACGTCTCAGAGCTGCCTAGAATGTTGTCAGCACTCATACTCAGCATCTCCATCTTATAAGGCAGTGTCAGAGGCTACGATGGAACTTGAATCAGAATCACCTGGGTTGTTTCCACTACAATGATCAATGAACAGCTTAGCCAACATACCCTGTAGTGCCTACAACAACTCCTCTGCATCCCACAACTCACAATCTCTAGACATGTGTATGTAGTAACCCCTCTTCACGTTCCCAATAAAGAGGCGATCGGGTACATCCTGTGGTATGAGGGTGTCATTGGAAAATGTCTCTCGAATGGTAGCGATCCAAGCCTCTTGCTCACTGATGAGAGAGCGAATCTCATCCTCCCCAGCACGACATCTTAGACAAGGATGTCAGGGTGCTGCCGACTCGGTCAAAAGAGCAGACTCTGTCATCACTACAACAGGTGGACGAGAATCCAAGTCCTCCCCTATGATCTAGGACGCTGGGATGGTGCCTCTACCAGCTTCTACACAATCGTTGACAGATGAAAAATCTGAAAAGTACCTGATTTTGTCGATGCAGCTGATGCTGACAGTGGAGATGATGTAGTCGATGTAACTGATGCTGCAAATGGTTTCAATGACGTCAATAGAGATGATACAACTGGTGCAGCTGGTGTTGTTGATGTAGTAGATGCACCTTATGCTTCCGGTGCTGTAGATGATGTTGATAGAGCAGATAAAACTGATGCTCTACATGGTGATGTTGTAGAAGGTATAGGAATTATTTTTGATGCAATAGGTGGAGCTGATGCCAGATCTAAGGCAGATGATGATGCTGAAGGTGTAGACAATGCTAATGCACCAGTTGCTACTGAAGATGTTGACACAAAAGGGTAAAGCTGAGGCACATTACAGAGATGATGTCCCTGGTGCAGCTGATGCTGCTGAAGATGATGATGTTGGAGATGGAGAAAATGATGTAGATTTAGCTTCCATAGGTGGTGTAATTGATGCTCCTAAAGGTGTTGGAATTGTCCATGCACATGACCATGATGAAGACGCCGACACCAATGGTGTAGCTGGTGTACCTGATGGAGATGATGTGGTCAATGCTTCCAATGTAGCTAGTAGAGCCTATGTCGAAGATGAGGGCATTGTAGAGACACCTAATGCAACTGATGCTATTGAAACCAAGAATGTAGGAGATGCAACCATCATAGGCACTATTGCATCAAATGATGCAACTGGAGATGTCGACATCAATGATGGAGTTAGTGAATTCGCCGTAGCCAGTGAAGCCAACACTGATGATGAAGCTGAGGGTCCAAATGAAGTTGATGCTACTGGCGATTTTGACACTAAGGGTACAGCTGGTGTAGCTTCTGTAGTTGTCACAGCCAACGTAGCTTGTACCGTAGACAAAGTGTGCACTATAGATGATGTTGATGGCAAAGATGCTGCTAGAGCTATGGATGCTATAGACGTCGCTGAAGCTATGGATGCTACAAATGAAATTGATGCTATTCATGCTACTGAAGCTGCTGATAGAGAAGATGGAGCATCTAGTGCAGCTGGTGTAGGTGTCACATCTAAAGGCAGCTAGTACTATAAAAATAGTTGGTGCTACTAAAGCTATAGATACTACAAGGGATGATGTCATTGTGATGCAAAAGATGAAACACATCAGGCAGCTACATTAGCGGGTGTGCCTGGTTAGGCTATGAGAGACGATGCACCTGGTGATGCTATTGATGCTGCTGACGTTGTCGATGCTGTAGAGGATGCTGATACTGGCAATGTAGGAGATGTAGCAGATGGCCTCATTGGCTGCTCTAAGGATCTTGACCTCAAGGCCCCACACCACCTCTTTCTTTGCCATGATACTCATGGTTGAGGATGCAATGTGGCACAAGAGGTGGTGCCACAGGTCCAGGTCCCCATCGCCCTTCTTCAAGAGGTGGGCAGCGTCGGACCCCACCTGATTGATAAGGACCTTGGTATAGAGAAGGTACAATTCCTCCTCCATTTTCCCATGTGCAATCACATCGTCATCTCCATCCTTTCGGCTGATGGCCTCCTTCTTTGTGAAGAGTACCTCGAGTCCCTTGTCGGTAAGGCAGCTCACTGACTATATATTTGCCCCAAAGTTGGGCATGTGGAGCATGTCGTGTATGGTGCACGCAATTATCTTCCCGTTCATCACCGACTCAACACAGATATTGCGTTCACCCGAAGCCTCCTCTATTTTGCCATTGACCATCGCCATGCGCTGCTCCAAGGCGCTGTAGGTGACAAACACCGTCCGGTTGCATTGTGTGTGATGACCAACTAGTTGCCCCCTAGTCATGCCCTAGTTGCACCCTAGTTGCACCCCACTTGCGCCAAGTTAGGCCCTCATTACACCCTGATTATGGCCAGGTTGTACACAACTCACACCCAAGTTTCATCCTAATTATGCCCTAATTGTGCCGTAGGTGTGTCCTAGTTGTGTCATCGTTGCATCCTAGTTGTATTGTAGTTGTGCCTAGCTGCGTCCTGGTTGCACCATAGGTACATCCTAGTTGCTTTCTAGTCATGTCCTAGTTGTATCCTAGTTGGTTCCGAGTAGCACCCTCATTAAAGCCTAGTTGCATCCTAGTTGCACCCCAGTTGTGTATTTGTTGTGCACTCGTTGCACACTAGGTGTGTTCTAGTTGTGCCTTGATTATGCCCTAGTTGTGTCCTAGCTTCGCAGTAGTTACACCTTTAGTGCGCCCTTGTTGCACCCGATTAAGCCTCAGGTGCACCTAAGTTACTCTCTAGGCATGCTCGAGTTGCGCCCTAGTTACGTCCTAATCAACTCCCTGGTGTGGCCTTTCCATGGTAGTCCTGAGCTAGTTGTGCCATAGTTATGTCCTAGTTGTGCCATAGTTACAACAAAGTTTTTCCCTAGTTGCAGCCTAATTACACCCTAGCTGTGCCCTAGTTGCACCCTAGTTGAGCCTTAGTTGTATCCTAGTTGGATCCTACTAGCGCCATAGTTGGACCCTAGTCGTGTCCTCGTTGCAGCCTATTTGGCATCCTAGTTCCATCTCTGTTGCATCCTAGTTGTGCCCTAATTGCGCTCTAGTTGCATCCTTGTTGTGCTCTAGTTGTGCCTTGGTTGCATCCAAGTTTTGCCCTAGTTGCACCCTAGTAGCACCCAATTTGCACCCTAGTTAGGACCTATTTACGACCCAGCTCTAGCCTTGTTAGGCCATAGTTGTGTCCTAGTCGCATCACAATTGCTTCCTGGTTGTGCCCTAGTCGCACACTCGTCACACACTAGGACCATTTTAGTTGCACCTTTTCTATGTCCTAGTTACAGCTTGATTATGTCCTAGTTGTTCCCTATTTACACCCTAGATACGTACAAATCAAATCCACATTTCGTCCAAGTTGTGCCCTAGTTATGTCATAGTTGCACCCTGGTTACGTCCTAGTTGTAACCGAGTTGAGCCCTCATTGTGTCCTAGTTGTGTCCTACTTACAACCTCATTGTCCCTAGTTTTTTCCTGGTTACATTGTAGTTTCTCACTACTTACGCCCTAGTTGCACCATAGTTTCACCCTAGTTTCACCCTATCTGTGCACTCGCGTTCTATTTGGGCCCTAGTTGTACCCCTCGTTGTTAGTCTACTTTTAATCTATCTGCGCCCTAGTTGTGCCTTAGTTGCACCCTTGTTGCTCCCTACTTGCGACCTAGTTGGATCCCACTTCTATTGTAGTTTCTCCCTATTCGTGTCTAAGATGAGCCCTAGTTACACGCTCGGTGCAACCTATTTATCTCCTAGTTTTTCCCTAGTTGTTTCCTACTTCTACCCTAGTTGTTTCCTAGGTGTATCCTAGTTGTGCTCAAGTTGCCCCTTTGCTGCATTATAGTTATGCCATTAATGTGTCCTAGTTGTTCCCTAGTTCTGCCATTATTTCTCCTTAGTTGCACCCAAGGTTTGCCCCATTTGTGCCCTGATTGTCGCCTAGTTTTGTCATAGTTGCACACTTCTCCACCAATTCCATCCTAGTTGTGCTCTACTTGATTCCTAGTTGTGTCACAATTATGCCTTAGTTACAACCTAGCACTTTCCTAGTTGCGCCCTAGTTTTTCCCTCTTCATCTCAAGCTATGAACTATTTTGTGCCCTAGTTGTATCCTAGTTTTCTCCTATTTTTTTCCAAGTTGGACACTGGGTGTACCCTGGTTGCACCCTAGTCATGCCTTCGTTTCTCACTAGTGCCAAAGTTGCATCCAAGCTACACCCTTAGAGAATTCCTATTTGGGCCCTAGTTGTGCCCTAGTTGCATCCTACTTGTCCCCTAGATGCACCATACCGGTGTCTTTGTTATCCCAAGTTACATCCTAGTTGCCCCCAAGCTGCATCCAAGTTGTGTCCTAGTTGCATCCTAGTTGTGCCCTTGTTGCATCAAAGATTTCATCCCGATTGCACCCTAGTTGTGCACTCAATTTCCCCATATTGCACCATAGTGCCGCCCTATTTGCATCCTAGTTATGCAACATTTTTAACCTAGTTGTACCATACTTGTACCCTAGTTGTGCCCTCGTTGCACCATAATTACGCCCCAGTTGTGCACTAGTTGTGTCTTTGTTGCACCCTAGTTGCGTCGTAGTTACACCCTATCAATGGCCTAAATGTGCCCCACTTGTGCCCTACTTCCGTCTTTTTTGTGACCTAGTTGCATTCTCGATGCGTCCTAAGTACACCCTAGTTGTGCCTTTCTTTTGTCCAAGTTTCTCCATTGTTGTTCCCTAGTTGTGCCATTGGTGTGCTCTAAGTGCACCCTTGTTCTGTCCTAGTTGCGTCCTAGTTGTGACCTAGATATACCCCGGTTATGCCTTAGTTGCACCCTTGTTGCACTCTAGTTGCACCCTTGCTCTTCCCTTGTTGTTCCAAAGTTGTGCCTTAGTTGTACCCTCGATGAGCCATAGTTGTGCCCTATTTACTCACTTGTTGTACCTTTGATTTTCCTAACTTCTGCTTAAGTTGTTCCCTGGTTGCACCTTTTTGGCACATTAGTTGCACCTTAGTTGCCCTTTTATCGCACAATAGTTGTGACCTAAATTTTCCCTAGTTGAATTCAAGCTACACATTAGTTATGCCCCGGTTGCGTCCTAGTTACACCCCAGTTGCATACTGATTTCACTCTAGTTGTGCCCAAGATGTGTCCTTGTTGCACCCTAGTTGTGTCCTAGTTGTACCCAAGTTGCGGCCAAGCTGCGCCTAAGTTCTGCCAGTTACGCTCTTGTTGTACTCTGGTTGTGCCCTAGTAGTTCCCTATTTGTAGCCTGATTGTGTCCTAGCTATAACGTCATTAGACCGACTTATACCTTTGTTGTGTCATCGTTGCACCGTAGATGTGAAAATTAACGCGCTAGTTACATACTAGGTACGTCCTGGTTGTACTTGAGTTGTGTCCTAGTTGCATCCTAGTTGTGCACTAGATGTGCCCTAGTTGCACCCTAGTTGTGCCCTAGTTGCGTCATGGTTGTATCTTTGTTTCCTCCTACTTTCACCCTAGTTACATCCTAGCTTTGCCTTACTTTTGCCCTTTTTTTATCCTAGTTGCACCATGGTTGTACCATAGTTGCAACCTAGTTTTTCCCTCGTTAGGCTTTGAGAGGGCCCTAGTTGCACCCTAGTTGCGTTCTACATATGTCCAAGGTGCACCCTTGTTGTGTCTTAGTTGTACCCTAGTTGTGATCCGATGTCCCCTATTTCCGCCCTATTTGCTTTGCATACTGATTGCATTTTAATTGTGCCCTAGTTACATCACAGTTCCTAGGTGTATCTTTGTTGCACCCTAGTTGTGCACTAGGTGTGCCCTACTCGACCCCTGGCTGGGCCCTAGTTGAACCATGGTTGCCCCCTAGTTGCATCCTAGTTGCATCCTAGTTGCGATTTAGCTACGTCCAAGGTCCACCCTAGTTGCATTGTAGTCTCGCCCTAGTTGTGCCGTAGTTTCTCTCTAGTTATACGCTAGGTCTAGCCTACTTTCGTCCTAGTAGCATACTGGTTGCAGCCTAGTTACACCTTAGTTGCATCTTATTTGCGTCCTAGTTGTGCCATTCTTATGCCCTCAATGGACATCAATTGTGTTTAATTTGTTCCATGAATGTGCATAAGCTGCATCTTAGTTTTTCCTAATTGTGTCCTAGATGCGTCCAAAATGTGTGGTCATGCACACTAGTTGCACCCTTGTTTCGCCATTGATGCATCCTAGTTGCATCCTATTTGCACCCAAGTTATGTCCTAGGCAAACCATTTTTTTCCCTCAGTAAATCCTAGTTATGTCCTTTTTTTCTCCTCCTTGCGCCTATTTGCACCCTAGTTATGCCTTAGCTGCACCCTGGTTGCTTCCTACATACGTCCTATTAGTGCCAAAAATACATCCTATCTACACCCTAGCTACACCGTAGTTATGCCCTACTTGTGCTCTAATTGTACCAAATTTTCACCCTAGTTACACATTAGTTTCACCCTAGTTATGTCCTAGATGCACCCCCTAGTTGCACCCTAAATTCACCCTAGTTGCACCCTAGTTATGTCCTACTTACGCCCAACTTGTGCGCTGGGTGCACCTTAGTTGCATCTAAGTTGCACACTAGTTCCATCCTAGTTGTGTCATAGGCATGCCCTAGTTGCTCCTTAAAGTAGCCTTATTTCACCCTAATGGCATCCTAGTTGTGCCCTAATTATTCCATATTTGCATCCTAGAACTTCCCTTGTTCCATCCTCATTGTGTCCTAGTTACGCCCAAGTTGCCCCCTAAATGCACGCTAACTTTTCCCTAGTTGTACTCCTAGTGCGTCCTAGTTGCACCCTAGTTGCGCCCTAGTTGCACCCTAGTTTTACACTATGTGCATCCTAGTTGTGTCCTAGTTGCACTCTAACTGCACCATTGTTACGTCCTAGTTGTGCCATATTTGTGTACTAGTTGTGCCCAGGTTACGCCCTACGTACGCCCAATTTGTGCCAAAGTTGCGTCCTTCTTGCACCCTAGTTTTGCCCTAGTTTGGTCCTAGCTGCACCAAAATGTGCAGTACAAGTATCATAGTTCAGCCCTAGTTGTGCCCTAGTTGCTCAATAGTTGCACCTTAGTTGCACCCTAATTGAGCCTGCTTGTGCCCTTGTTGAGTCCTAGTTGCACCCTATTTGTGCCACAGTTTTATCCTGTATGCACTTTGGTCACACCATAGTTGTGACCTGAGTGGACCCTAGTTGAATGCAAGTTTTATTTTGCGCCCTAGTGGCACCCTAGTTGCTCCTTCATTTTCCCTAATTTGTGTCCAAGCTGCATCCAAGTTGCGTCTAAGTTGTACCCTGGTCGCACTCTAGTTGCGTCCTCGTTGTGCCTGAGTGGTTCCTTAGTTGCACCCTAGTTGCACCGTAATGTCCCCTTAGTTGCACCCAATCACGGCTTTTTTGTGCCCTAAATGCCTCCTAGTTGTACCATAATTGCGCCCTAGATGTGCCTTAGTTGCACTTTAGTTGTTCCCTACATGTATACCAGTTACACACTACATTCACCCAAGTTGCACCCTAGTTCTACCCTAGTCACACCCTCAATAAGCCCTAGTTACACCCTTATTGTGTCCTAGTTGCACCCTAGTTGCATCCCACTTGCACCCTGGTTTCAGCCTTATTCCTCCGTAATTGTGCCCTACTTGCGCCCTAGTTTGGCTCTAATTGCGTCCATATTGTGCCCTAGTTATGATGTAGTTTCACTCTTGTTGAACCCTAGTTGAACCCTGGTTTTTCCCTTATTGCGCTATAGTTGCAAAACAGGTGTGCCCTATTCGCACTCTAGTTAAGCCCTTGTTGTGCCCTGGTTGCCACCTGGTTGTGCCCTACTTGCTTCCTTGTCGACCCGTAGCCCTAGTTTCACCCAAATCGTCTCAAGGTCTCAACCTAGTTGCTGTTAAGTTGTGCCCCAGGCCCATGCTAGCTACGCCTTAGTTGCATCCTAGCTGTTCCTTTATTGTGACAAAGCGGTGCCCTAAGTACGCCTTTGTTGCACCCTTGCTCCACCCTAGTTATGCCATACTTGTGCCATAGTTGCCCCTAGTTGCATCCTTGTTTTCTCCTAGTTGTGCCCTAGATGCCGTCGAATGGCCTTCTAGTTGCGTCCTAGTTCCACCTTCATTGCACCCTTTTTACGCACTCGTTGTACACTAGTTGCTCCTAGAAACGCCCAAGTT
This sequence comes from Penium margaritaceum, assembly GCA_023375785.1. Taxonomy (NCBI): domain Eukaryota; kingdom Viridiplantae; phylum Streptophyta; class Zygnematophyceae; order Desmidiales; family Peniaceae; genus Penium; species Penium margaritaceum. Next base: position 107,816 of record SZWC01001740.1, on the reverse strand, counting down.
ACGCCCTACTTGTGCACTATTTCCCCCCTAGTCATATCCTTATCGCACTTTAGTTGTGCCCTAGTTTTTACCTGATTGCACCCCACTTACGTCCTAGTTGCCCACTAGTTACACCCTAGTTGCACCTTAGTTGGGCCCAATTTGCACCTAACATAGAACGGGGCAGATCCGACACGTGTCCATAGTGAATGACCAAATCTGCAACTACAAGACCAAACATCCACCAATCGTAGAAAATGGAAAGAATATATATATATATATACATATACATATACATATACATATACATATACATATACATATACATATACATATACATATACATATACATATACATATACATATACATATACATATACATATGCATATACATATACATATACATATACATATATATATA
>SZWC01001740.1:65294-89267 GCA_023375785.1 Penium margaritaceum | reverse complement strand
GTCGTCGTCGCCGCCGCCGCCGTCGTCGTCGTCGCCGCCGCCGCCGTCGTCGTCGTCGTCGTCGCCGCCGTCGTCGTTGACGACGACGACGACGGCGGCGACGACGACGGCGGCGGCGGCGACCGACGGCGGTTGTGCTCGTTGTTGTCGTCATCGTTGTCGTTCCTGTTGTTTCCCAGGTTTGCACCTTCGCCCTCCAGTGCTTCTTTGTGCTTGGTGGTCTTTCTTCTCCCGTTTGTCCAGTTTTAGTTACAGCCTGTTGTTTCCAGCAAGGCCGCATCGTCCTTGCTCATGTCTTCTTTGCAGCACAGCTCTGGTGCCGTGCCGCCATCGCTGCCACCACCGCTGCTGCCGCCGCCACTTTCACCTCCGCAGCCGCCGTCACCGTCACTGCCGCCGCTGCTGTCGCCGTTTCTTCTGCTGCTACGACTACCAGTTGCATTGCTCTCTGAAGTTAGCACTCTTGCACACACTCTTGCACACACTCTTGCACACACTCTTGCACACACTCTTGCACACACTCTTGCACACACTCTTGCACACACTCTTGCACACACTCTTGCACACACTCTTGCACACACTCTTGCACACACTCTTGCACACACTCTTGCACACACTCTTGCACACACTCTTGCACACACTCTTGCACACACTCTTGCACACACTCTTGCACTGCCTGCTGAGCCCTCATTCTGCAGTTGCATCTAAATGCTTTTCTCCTGTGCTGTCATTTTCAGCTAGTTGATCTCGCTTGGTGTGGCGTGCCATGCTGTTGTATTGCATGGCACGACATGGCATGGCATGGCATGGCATGACAAGGTTTGGCATGGACCACATTGCATGACACGGCATGGCTTTGGATGGCATGACATGGCATGTGATGACATGACACGCTATGGCATGTTGCGGTTGCATGTGTGGCGGCGCAAGTGCAGCCGACACTTCAGCTCAGAGGCAGTGAGGACGGAGCACAACCGCACCAAGATGCACCGCAAACGGTGAGTGAGATGGGGAGTGGCACTGCCGCTGCTGTAACTGTGGAGTCCTGTGTCGCAGGTGTGGCAGCATGCTTGACAGCAGCCGCGTCCTCCGCTGTGTGTGCGGCTGCAGCGAAAGGCGTTGGCGATCACTGCGCTCGTGTTTGTGTGCGTCGCCGTCTCGCCGATGGCACGCTGTCGCCCCAAGGCACACACGGGGACACGTCAGCCGTCACACTCCTACTCGTGTCGAAGTCGAACGCGACTGCATGCTGGCTTGACGTCATCTGAGGCCAACGTTGTTCCTCGCACCCATGCTCATCTTTCAAATACGTTTGGGTGACTGCTAAATTGAAATCCGACACAAGTGGAGAGTAGACACAGCCGTTCTGCGCGAGAACCATATTAGGCAGACATCTGTTAGAATCCAAACATCTCCCCCCCCCCCCCCCCTCCCCTCCTTGGGCCCCCCTATCACTGCCCTGGGCCAGCCGTTCCCTAGTCCAGTTTCACACTATCATCTGGCATGCAGCCGTTGAGGGGTGCAAAGTGTCACTGTGGCGCAGGAAGAGAAGCGGTGTTGTTGGTAGCATTTGCATTGCACCCTCACGGTGCAGCGCAGTGTCTTCAACGAGGAGCGCGTGATGAGGCTTGACCCCTCCCGACGCTGTCGCCGTTGGGTGTGGAGGAGACAGGGCGCACCATGTGCATGTGGACGCATGCCCGCATGCAAGAGTTGGCCTTCTCATGCACGAGTTGCGAGACTCCACGGACGCAAGCGCAGGTCATCTATCTTTCCATGCCGTGCATGCTAGCACGCACGCACGCACACCCGGGCACACCTGCGCTGCACTCGTGCACGTTTTCGACGCAGGGTGAAGGCGATGAAGAGCGGTCCCAAGCCGCACTCGCAGTTGGACGCGGAGCTGGCAGCCGGCATGGGCGCGCCAGACAACGGCAATCGCAGCGACCGAAGCAAGCAAGCAGCGGCGGCGGCAGCAGCAGCAGGACCGTCCAGCATGGTGATCAGCTGATGCAAGGGCGTGTGAAAAGCGACCCTAGGACCAGCCAGATGTAGAGCCAGGCGTGGCGTGCCGTTGCACCGTGTCCCCCCAGCGCAGTGCACGCACACGAGCGAGACAAGGTCACCTCTGAGAGGACCCACCCACGAGTTCCGATGGGTAGGCGCTCCTGACGAGCGTTGACAGGACTGTGGCTGACGGTGTTACCCTCTATGGGGCTGCCAGCTGTGCCCTCCCCACTTCTGCATAGCTATGGCAGCTGCAGCGCGCGGCTTGCAGCCGTGCATTGGCCACGACCTCTGTCACTGATGAGGTGGTGGTCTGCGGCTAGCCAACACTGCGACACACCTGCCGCGGTGTCTACGTGGTGTGTGCTGTGTTGGAGACGTTACAATGTCGGTAGGCGTGGTGCATTTGTGCGGTTGTGCTCCAGAGGCTTCTGTGCTGCACTCCAGCAGTTCTGGGTTGTTTGAAGCTGCTCTGCTGCTGCTGCTGCTGCAACGACTGCTGCATGGGCGCCTCCTCAAGTCCGTGTCTGAGGGTGTATGGACTCATCATGGCGTTGTCATGAAACTTGAACTTTCTGCTCAGTTTGTTTTCCTAGAACCGGCTTTCCTGCTACGGATGACGTTGCACGTGACCACCATTTCTGCCTTGTAATGGATGTCAAGCAGACATGGAAATGCCAAGCGTACATGGGTGGGCTCATGTGCAGAGAATCTACCAGCGCAATGTAGCCTATCCCCTGGCTGATGAATTGGCTAGTTCACAGTTCTGTGCTTCAGATGCCCTTCACAACCGTCAATTGGTTAGGTTAGCTGAAGGTTTCGATTATGAGGCTTCTCACCCTAGGCGCAGTGAGGTTTATGTGGTATTCATCACGCCAGCAGTGCATACTATGCGAGGTGCCACAAATTATCAAACCTCTGAGGAATTGGGAGGAATCGGAAGTAAGTTTGCCATGCAGATGGCTGGCTGTGGTGTGTAAATGTCTTTTCCTTCTGGAAACAGCTGCCTGGGCATTGCTACAGTAAACAATTTTTGCTGGGGGAAGCAGCCGACGAGGTCACTAAATGGTGCTATTATGTCTCGATTGTCTCATCAGAGTCCTGCTGAGTTTCTCAGCAGGATAGCGATTACTGTAAGTGTGTCTGGTATTAAAAACAAGGGTCTACATTTCACATGGTGTTTGCAGATACATATCTTCATTATTTCATCAGTGATTCAAATCCCAGGAAAGAATCCTTCATATTTCATACACATCCATTCTACACGATTTGTACACGAACCACCAAGCACACCACCAACACTACCGCCACATGTTCCCCCATATCCGAGCTCACAACTCTTCTTAGTAAGGGAAACAAAACTTCCAGCCAACCGCCCGTCCTGCATACCCATCTTCCTCCACTGATGTGTCAGTCATTCATTTCAAGGAATGGACCGCGGCGGCGGCACGTCGGACGCGCTGGTTGTGCCACCCATCTGGCCGCCCTGCTGCCCTGCACCCATGCCGCCGCCGCTAGTGGCTCCAGCCCCGCCCATGCCCATGCCCGCCTGCCCGCCCTGCCTCATCATGCCACCGGGCGCCATGGCACCGCCCGTGGTGCCTGCGGCCGCTGGCATGGCCGCGCCGCCCGTGCCGCCAGTGGGCCCCACCACGCCTGCCTGGATGTTCTTTGCAGCCGCCGACTGCATGCGCGATGCAGGCCCACCCCTTGCAATCTGCACAGTTGGAGACAGGACAAGGTGGCGGGAAATGCCTCACGGCGCTTACGATGCTTACAGAGCTTGAGACACTCGTTAGCTGTTTGCAGAAGCGTGAGTGGCAGAGGAATCAGCTGCGCTCGGAAGAGAAAAGGTGTGCAGCATGAGCGCAGAGGAAACAGCTGCCAAGGATGGAGTGGAACTGACTAATGACTGGATTCTAATGCAGTGGTCTTGACAGGGCGAAAATTTAATGTCCAAATCTGGGTCAGGGCACGGCCGTTTGGCATTCCAACAAAGACCAGAGTTGGCCTGCAGCAAGTAGATCTGACCCTATGCTTTTGGCTTGGAGGAAGACAAATCACACGACAAGACAAGACAAGACAAGGCGAAGGCAATCACCAAGGCTACGAGTTCCCCCTCACCTGCCCAAACGCCGCGTTCTCCGCGCCCTGCACCTGCGCGGCGTCCTGCGGCGTCACCACGTCGCCCTCGTGGCCCTGCGGGATGGCCTCCTGCGGCAGCACGTCGCCCTTGTGGATGGGCGGCACCAAGCCCGCCGTGCCCCCCGGCGGCGCGTTGTTGGTGGCGGCAGCCATGGCGGACTGCGCTCCTCCTGGTGCGGCCATGGCGGGTGCTTTGTGTGAGTTGGCCTGATCGAGTGATGGGAGTCGCGCGTTTTGACTCAAGCTTCAAGGTTCTGGATGGTGGTGTCCGTCGTCTTAGCCCGCGACTTGTAGAAATCCGCTTCGTCCGCTAAGTAAACTCTACTGAGCTGGTACTGCGGTGGTGTTAGTGCGAGTCCGAAATCTGGCATCTGAAATCTGGGACCGTGGCGTGGTGTGGGATAGCGTGTGGAGCAGCGGAGTGCGTGCGCTGGCTTAACATACGCCGGGTGCAGCCGTGACAGCGTCCTCATCGCGCCACAAGCGCGGTACATTTCTCGTGCCAAACGCTCGGCATGCTCCCATGCACGCTGCGTCCTATGCAACACAACGCGTGTGCTGCTGCTGCGTCCCGAAACCCCACGGGACAAGGCTTCGGACGGATCCAAGGGGAGCATTGCTGGAGATGTGGAAGGTGATCGCCGCGCAGGGCCAGTGCAGGGGCACTGGAACCAGAGAGAACCATAGGCCGTTTGCGCTCATGAACATTTGACACGGAATCCCAGTCATGAGGATTGGTCTTCGTACGGCAAGAGCCATGGAGAAAGCCATGCGACCCGCATTGTTTGCGCGGCGGAACAGGCGTCAGACACCCCGGTGCCAGCAGCACCACCTGTGAGCGAGCGACCGTGATTAGCGCGACTGAGGCGTGCTGCAGAGGTGCGGCCGCAAAACCAAGGCCACTACCTTCCGTGGCGACCACGTGCTCCGCGTGCAGGCTGGTTTGCTCGCACGAGCCCGCAACGGCAGACATGGTTGGTCCGCCGCAGGAGTGGCGCTGCTAGATGTCGCGGAGAGGCGAGGACACCTGGGCAGCGATGGGAGAGGGAACACGGCCTTGGCCGCCAGACCCCTCACTCAACGCATGGGTGACTGCATGTATGCGCGCAGCATGGGCATGGGCCTTGGCTTCGGCCAAGCATGGCTGGAGAGAGGGAGCATGCGCCATGCGTAGACAGCCATGGCGTCACGAAGTGAAGAACGAGCGGAGCTCGCCACGAAGAACGAGCAAGCTGCCCCCAGCTCTTGGGCAGGAACGAGCAACCGCTCGTGATCATAGCATCATGGAGACCCGTTTTGTCATCTGCTCAAACAGACAGATACTAAACTACCCACCATTCCGTCAAACATTGTACCTTATCCCACATTTTCGCATGAAATTCTTCCCATCCCCCTTACGACCAGTATTTTCACTCCCAACCTACGCGACTCCAAAATCAGCGGACCCAAAGTCAACCATTTACTAGCTACACATCCAAATAACTGTAGAACTTAAGAGTCTGGGGTAAAGTGAAAGAATGTTTACAACCAACGTGAGACCGAGTGTAAGTTCTTACGTCAAGATAAACAGTAGATGGTGAACACTTAGTGTTACGTCCCAAACGTACACGATTCCCTAAACTCCGGGACTGGGAATTTCTTTTTTTAACATTTGTGGCCCATCGAGCGTCAACCTCAGGATTTTTACGTCGTTCGGCCGAGGGCATTTTTGCCACCTTCCCCGACCTCCCATGTTCCATTCCCTTAGGTTCTGACACATTCCACCACTTTCTAGAATGGTCAACAGAAATGTCCCGAACTATATCAACGTTTTGCTACTGTTCGGTCGACTTCTAAACGACGCTGGACATTTATAGAGACGTGCCTCCATATTCTCGAAACCCACAGGCTTCTCGGCCGAGTTACTCGAACTAACCACTCACTACGCGGAATCGCACGCATCGCTCGACTCAAGCGCCCAATACCTAACATATGCCTCATTGTGTTCCTCCCTATTGTATATATGGGCTCGACATGTCCGACACTTGTCATCAAAGTACACATACTGCTATATAGAAACAAACCAATTGTCCCCATTTCTCGAATCGTCTTCTCCTCTACACCTCATCCCTGTGAACCATCCATGTTCCGCTCGGCAAAACACTCGGTAGTTGCGGAGCAAAAGACAATGTGGGGAAATGATACAATGAGTAATTTGTGAGTAGAAAGGGGGTACTTCAATGTTGAAGGTTATAAGTGTCAACATGTAAATAAGAGCAGAAGAATAAGGGATTATTGGAGTCTTGGGTGCTCTAGTCGAGCGACGGGAGCGAAGCCACTCAATGAGTGGCTGATTTACAAACGAGGTCGAAGTTAGAGGGTTTCAAGAAAATGGAATTGCAGCTTTACAAACGTTTAACGCCTTTGAGAACTAGCCAGACGGTTTTGAAACATCAATATGGTTCAGATTCATTCTGTCTAGCGTTCTGGACGGTGGTCGAGGACAGAACACCGATGTCAAGGCAGTTGGCCAAAATGTTCAAGGTTGATCCGTCTAAAATCCAAAAGTCACCATGTGATGGGCCATAAATGAAATGACGACAATGCCTACATGCGAAGTTTAGGAATTTGTGTATGTCAGGGGCATAACACTTTTCCAACCCCCATGTCTTGGCACGTTATGATAAATAGGCCAATGCCAACTAAACAGACGTCGATCTAATGAATGATGCCCCTAAGGTTGTTGTTCTTAGCGGTTTTGCAATGCGTCATAACCCTGCTCATTGACAGATACCGTAGTGCCCCTTACATTCGACTTGGAGGATTATTTTCCTTCGACCATTCAAGCACCTCAAAATTTCTGCTCTTTTGGACACATTACTCCTAAAAATACAAATATCTTATTTCTATGCACGCCATTCCATGTTCTGCGCGTAGTCTCTTGTGGACTGCAAGAGGAACACGAGATCGCCGCGTGCTGAACCCTACCGACTACACACGGACGTGTCAGTCAACTTCGACTCTGGTAGAGTCGAAGTTGACTGACACAGGAAATAAAGTAGTTTGTAGTGTTGTTATGAAGGCAAAGTTTGGCGAGGACATGTGCACACATTACCTTGATGGTGAACAAGCCCAACCATTTGAATCAGTTAAGAGGTTCAGTTTTGCGGAGTCCTTCCCTTCCAGCTTGATGTTTGCCGAGCTCGAAAGGACACAGTCACTGACTCAGAACTTACTCCATCTCATGCTTGTCAACTACTTGACTCATGGTTGTTGAGTTCCATAGAAGCAGCTGACTTGTCTCGTCGTAGATGCTATAATATTCTCACCGCTTGATGTCTACAATGGGTATGTCGCTTGAAATCTTTGAACCAACTTGAGTTGGGAAAAGTGTGCCCTAAAGCACCTTGGAAGGAATTTCCCCCATAGTTGTAGAGGTCGCGCAATTGTGTACAAGCTCGGTGGTTGGTATCTTCAATGTAAAGTTAGTACCATGTGGCTCACAAGGAATTCTGAAAATTTACTCAAGCTTCTAATTGGTCCTCTTTATCTCTCCGTCAGTTTGAGGATGAGAGAACACATAAAGGTGTGTTCAAATCTCGTAACAAGTCATAAGCTCTCTGTAGCGTACGGACCATTTTTACGGTTAAAAATGGTCTTTAAATAATTATCGGGTGCTTCGGGTACTCGAGGCTGAAGTTTCGAGGAGCCAAAGCCCGGAAAATTATAATAGGCTAGAGTCTCGTTCGACTCTAGCATGGAAAATGTCCGTGGCTAGATTCTAGGTGAAAGGAGTGCCGCGATGGAAAATCCATCGCGTCACTCCTCCTCCACTCCTAGCTTGGCGCTAGGGTCCTGTTCCAGCGTGGCAATGCCACGTGGAACGATTAGGGTTAAGATGCATGTTTTGCAAAAATGCCCTATGACGACTACGTCCATGTGTGGCGCGGTTCGTCTCAGCCAAAATGGCTGAGGCGACCATTCGCTCGCTCTCCTTAGACGACTATTCTGAGGGCCTAAGTTTTGGGTTCAGAAGTTAGTCGCAAAACAGCCCAGAGCTGTTACATTGGCATCAGAGCCAATCGACTTCCGCTGTCCGTTCGATTCACTTGACGAACGACGTCGTCCGTCGATCGAATGCCTTAGAAAAAAAAAGGAGAAATCGACCGACCGTCGATATTCGTGCGTTGTTTTGTCGCAGCAAAACGCCCCCCGTACGGGGCGTGTTGTCCCGCCCACTCGAGAGCCCGACAGAACGACCACACCGTGCAGCCCGACAGACCGAGCAGCCCGATAGACCGAGCAGCCCGGCAGGCAGCAAAAAAGAAATGGGTCGTCGTTTGCCGACAGCAAACGCCGCCCGAGCCATTGCCCGCTCGAAAAACGAGCGAGCGAGCAACCGCCGGCCCGACAGGCCAAGCGAGAGGAGAGGAGAGGACTCATCTCCTCCACGACCATGGCGCAGGCGGCGTCAAGGGGGGTTGAGAGGGGAGGCTTCCCACTCCCCCCCCCCCCTTCCATGGCGTCGTTGATGCCACAAGGGAAGGAGAGGGCGGGGAATCCCTCTCCTGCCCCCTTTCATGGCGCCAACGGCGCCGAAGGGGAGGAGAGGGACTGGAGTCCCTCTCCCACCCCTCCCATGGCGCCGACGGCGCCGAAAGGGAGGAGAGGGACGGGCTCCCTCTCCCNCCCCCCCCCCTCGTCCATGGCGCGGACGGCGCCAAGGGAAAGCTGAGGGGAGATTTCCCCCACTCAACCCCCCCCCCCTTCCCCAGGGCGTCGACTGCGCCATAGGAACTCGGAGGGGAGCACCCACCTCCATGCCGGCAGGCAGGGGACGGAGAGGGGAGTAGGAAATTTCCTCCCTCCTTCGACGTCTGGCGGAGGAGTTGGCCCCGAAGACATAAAAAAAAGATCATGAATTTGCTCGAACACACGCAGATGTGCACGAGTGGCGCAGTCGGAAGGATGGTCACGCGTGCGAGGAGTCATGAGGTTCGGATCCTCGCAATTCGTTTTTCTCAGGGCTTGCCGGCGCTTTTAAGATAACGTCTGCGCTTAAACCCAGTTTTGACTGCCGTAAAATGCGGCATGTAGCTCAGTCTGAGCTTTAAAATTGAGAAGTCCTCAATTATTTTTTCCTTTCAAATTATGTTCGTGGAAAAAGGGAAAGACCGACAGTTTTTCCAACACATCACCAAGTGACGCTTGGGATATTCCAAGCATCAAACGAATCCTCAAGTTGAGGAATTCAGCGTTTACCGTTTCCAAAAACGTTTTAAACGGTGAAAAAAAATTTTGTGGCCGAACCCGAGTGTTTGGTCAAGTTGGCCATGGGTTTCAAGGAAAAAAAAATCTAAAAGCTCCGATTGAGCTCTTGCAAAAATCAGCAGTCTTGGTTTTCTTTTCCTTTCCGTTCTGGAGCACAAAAAGGAGGAAAACCGATAGTTTTCCATGTTCTGAACGGAATTCACAAGGAAATGCTTCAATACCAAAAAACTAGCACCGACAGTGCCTGTTTCTTTTGGCGAATCAACCTCAAAGTTTGGGGTAATATGTGAGAAAACCCGAGATGGGTGACCGTTAAAAAGCCACGACATGGCTCAATGCGGGTTGTTCATGCGCTAAACAGAAATTGTTTATGCGAAACGACTACTGTGGTATACACCGGGTTAAAAAATGACTACGGTGATGTGAATCGAGAGGAATTCTCGATTGAAATAGATAAAGACACCGAACGTGCCACGATCAGTCAACAACTCATCTACTTATCGCAACAATACGAAATGTGCAGATAGCACAAAACGAGTGCTCATTGCACGGTTACACGGATGTGGACCACGTCATCGACGTAAGTGTCGATTGCACTACGGGCAATAGCACACGTGCTAGTTGCACGGTGTCGAACATTGAAAAAGTGCTAGTTGCACTTTACTCACGGATGCCGAATGCATTCGTGATGCTAGTGCTGGTTGCAAAAAATTTCTCGGTGTCGAACACACCAGTGAAAAATTGTTAGATGCACTTTAATCACGGATGTCGAAAGCATCCGTGATGCTAGTGCCGAACGCACTGCACATGGTCTGCAGAGGTACGACCAAATAAATGCCGATTCCGTATTCACGTGGGTGTCGATTGCACCAAGAATGTTGGATAAGTCATCCGTGAATGGATTTCGACAAAACAAGAATGTGAGTGNTGAACACAAACGCGATGGTGGAAATCCACGTGTGATGGTCGATTGACAAGTGCCGGTTGCACTTGGAATATGACCGACATGGAAAATACAATCGAAGCATTCACGCGAGTGCCGAACGCACGATTACCATCGTGTTGAATGCATGGCTGATGAGTGCGTCGGTTTGATCGTTGACACGAGCACCAAATGCATCGTTGTCATAAACGCCGATTGCACGATTGACAAAAGCCGCAGGTTGCACTTGTGTTATGGGTGCCGAGTGTACCACTCATGCGAGTGCCAAACGCACTCTGGCCGTGAGTTACAATTGGGTTAGCTATGATAGTAATGATGGTACGACACATGTTGTAAGATGCCGATTGCACCGATAACAAGGTGTCGATTGCACTCCGTTGTATCAACTAGCAAAACTAGACAACCGTTCACTCGTCGTGCTAGCTTGCGATAGACCACCAGACGAAAGCATACGATCTATGCGCGGAGTGGTTTTATGGGCAAGTGCGTCAAGCACGTTTATCAAAGCGCCAAAACCACGTCGTTTGGCGTTTGCAAGGGATCTCGACGAAGTCGAGGATGGTCATACTGTCGAGTCCTTCAAATGGAGAACCGACAGGTATGGCTAGAAACAATCACAGACAACTGTGGTGATCAGAGGTATGCCGAAACGGCGTATCAAAAGCACAACGATCTCGGTCGCCACCGACAGTGATGACCATTCACCCTGTCGATAGCAGTTTGGAAAGTACTTCCAAAGGAAGTACGAACCAGGTTTTATCGGATGGATCACGTGTGACGAGGACGATTGCCTCAAAATTAGACCATGCTAAAGGTGGACGAACTCCTCCCTATCCATAGATGGAATGTGCTACTAAAGCCTAGTCGGCTGAGCACCAGTTCCAAAACATACACGGCTTGTATGACCGCCAAACGCGAGCACACATGACCAAGTGCTGGAGACCCACTTTCAATGGATCATGGTATGTGAATCATGCTATGACACCTTAGCCACGTGGAATGGGTACACGGCATGCATGGATAATGTGCACGACATGCGCAAAACCCTTATCCACTAATTGCCGAGGCAAATTATGGATAAGGTGGACTGAAGAATGAGCACAACATTTTGTGAGATTTGAACAAGCTGACGGTATCAGCTGATGTTCTGGATAAAAATGGCGACACCATTTCACCAAGCAAGTTGTTTTGTAGGCACAGGACGACAGTCGCACGTCCCATTGCGCTACACTGTTTAAAGGCGAATGCGATTGTCTCATGACTAAGCCCGTGACATGACCATGTCATAAGATGTGAAACAGACCTGGTGTGTTAGCACGCAAACTTCAATCCTTGATGATTGACATTGCGCTGCTCGTACACAATGGGTACTGGATGCATAAGTAGATTTTGAAGGTTCTGTGCACCACTACTCATGGACGATGTGAACATCGGTCCACGATTGAACGTGTCAAAGATGATACGCTTGAATAGATTCTCAATGGCGAAACCATTGACACCTTCTCACTCGGTGAGTGATAGATACAAGTTGGGATACCCGACCGGTACCGACGATGAAAAGGTACATGAATGTACCGACAACCCTGTTCAAAAGGCAAGGATATTTGTGAGTGGGGGTTGTAAGTGCGCTAGAGAGGGACAGAGACTCTTCTATGGATCCTGAAAGGTTTAAGACGCCAGAGTGCGGTGGTCGAAAACTGCAAGAGTCACTCTCTGGCGTATGACAAGATTGACTGAATGTCGAAAGTGACGAAATTTGAAGGCGACACCTTCAGTCTATCATCACTCGGCGAGTGAACATGTCAAGGACATTGATAGACAAAAGTACGTGAACTGATGTCGATGACATATATTCATCCACAGTTCGGTCAAAATCCATCTCAAAGAAGATGAACGACACTCATCTTCTACTAATGGTGCTCCAGAGAACTATGACGATCTCATAGATTTCTACAAACAACTACGACGTAGTTGAGATCATGTTAGGGTCTAAGTTTTGCGATCGAAGCTTATGACTGTGGACACGATCTATAAGCCGATAGCTTTAAGCTAACAGTGTGTTAACACCTACATCTTGGTGGTCCGACCGACCACATAACGAGTCATAATCAACATTGAGGCAATATAATGACCAGTGTGTCATAACTAATGTTGGGATGAGGACTCTTCAAGATGGACCTTGAGAAACGATATTTCTCATCAGATTCTTTTGATGTTTGGAAAGACATCTCAAAGTTGAGAGCATCGTGATACGGTACACTAGTCGTATACGTCACGGTCTTCAAACATCATGTACATAGATTCCGATCATACCAAAGGCATGGTGTAGCATCGACTATCCAATTTGTTGGAAACCAAACCAAAACCAATCTCCAAGAGAGGTCATAGCGATTACGGTGTATTCGAACCTCGCTTTGATGACCCGGAAGGTCACGGTTAATCGACTGAACTCCCTTGGCTCTGGAGATGGTTCAATTAAAGTACATTGCCGAATGTAAGTACAATATGTTTTGGATGTCGCTGTGGTGGTATCCACAACGGTGGTTGTTTGTTGGATGTCTTCGATGAGGACGATCCCCTCTACAAGTGCCTTGAGTGAGAAAAATACTCAAGTGCCTTGAGTGAGAAAAACAAGTGCCATGAAAAACACTCCGTTGAGTGGAAGTACCGAATGTACAGAACAGAAGACATTGAACATGTTTTGTCATGACTTGGCAAAAACTAACCGCGAAGGGTTCCCGAATGGAACCTTTGGACGTGATGACATAAGCACAAAAGATTTAGGAACTAGTTGTTCCAGATCACTAGATGTGATTCGGAAGTGTTCAATCACAATCACATGGAATTGACACCCGAAAGGTGTTTTTCCATCTTGTGCTGCAATGATTGCGATCATGGTACAACCGTTTGGTGAATACCATACGATGAACACTCCGTTCATGGATAGAATCCATGGTCTTTGAGATCGGTTATCTCAGCTAACCTAGTTCAAAAGCAGTGTGCTTTTGACAGGGACGTGAGCGGCAGCCTACGGTACTCATTTCAGACAGAAATCAGGGGATGATGGTTGAGACCAAGATCATCTAGGTCGGAGCATCGTCGTGCCCAGTGATGGACTTTGACGGGAAATGTGTTTTTTAGACGACCAATGCCGCCTCCTTCAAAGATGAGTGCAATCTTTGAATGGAAAAACAAGTGTGCTCAGCAACCATGTCTTAGGATCTTGGTGCCTCCCAATCCTAAGATAAAGCTAGCATGCGAGTTGCATGGGCTTAGTGGAACTTGGTTGAGTTCAGCCAACCAACCCATAGATGCTGAAGGAGGTCTAGTAGACCTACTCGTGGTCATGAACACGTGGTTGCAAACCGAGAGGATTGATGTCTGCATCTTGGATTGTATGTATTGATAATGTTGCGGGGAGGTACCACCTCGCCAACAACCCCTTGGAAGAGATCATGTCCGAACGACATGGGAAGCGTTGTGTGGACCTCGACAGTTTTCGCGGGGACGCCCGGTTAATTGGTCGCAGGGACGCTCCTTGCAAAGGGGGAGGAGGCGTCACCACAACAGCTTGCTGAACACGTACCACACGGAATGTGGGAAAATACATCCTATATACTCTCTTCCAGACTGGCATGACATCGTTGACAACGTACGTCCCAAAAGGCATCGACTATGCCATCGATACACATGTATGATGAGTCTTCGATGAAGACTCACCAACACTTGTGAAGAACGTACAAGGATTGTATGCGCCTCATCTTGGCAAGTGCCAAGGGATCACGCCATCAACACTGGATGTTGTATGCAAATGACCATAATCACAAAAACCACAAGTGTGTGGTTGATTGTGCGTGAACATGATGCAACCGTGTTGCGGATGACAAGAGTCCACACGTGTGATCTTTTTTGCGCTCCTTGTTGCATGTTTTGCATCATGAAGTACGCGATGATCAAACCTCCGTGAGCAAAGACGAACCGGGACGGTTCGAAGCAAAGGGGGAGGAATGTAGCGTACGGACCATTTTTACGGTTAAAAATGGTCTTTAAATAATTATCGGGTGCTTCGGGTACTCGAGGCTGAAGTTTCGAGGAGCCAAAGCCTGGAAAATTATAATAGGCTAGAGTCTCGTTTGACTCTAGCCTGGAAAATGTTCGTGGCTGGATTCTAGGTGAAAGGAGTGCCGCGATGGAAAATCCATCGCGTCACTCCTCCTCCACTCCTAGCTTGGCGCTAGGGTCCTGTTCCAGCGTGGCAATGCCACGTGGAACGATTAGGGTTAAGATGCATGTTTTGCAAAAATGCCCTATGACGACTACGTCCATGTGTGGCGCGGTTCGTCTCAGCCAAAATGGCTGAGGCGACCATTCGCTCGCTCTCCTTAGACGACTATTCTGAGGGCCTAAGTTTTGGGTTCAGAAGTTGGTCGCAAAACAGCCCAGAGCTGTTACACTCTCGAAGAATATACTAATGTAACTATTTTTTTAATGCTAATGATAGAGGAAAAGATACCCTGTATTCAAACAGTTTTTTAGGAACGGCTGTGTTATTATGTTGGTAGTGTTTGATGATGTCATCATGATGAAACATAACTTTTTAGTTAACTGATCAACGAGGAGCATTGCATCAAACCCGTCTAGTGTAACAAGCAAACCTGCCATGAAGTTCATGGAAATACATGACCATGGCTCCTTTGATCTTTGCAGTGGTTGAAAGAAATCCAAGGATTTGGTCCATTTTGACTTGTGTCCTTTTCACACGTTACATGACTTGGAGTAGCTTGTAAGGACTTTTTGTGCCTTGTCTGCCAATAATAATTTGCAAGTTCATATAATTCTTATCCTCGCCGAAGTGTCCACCAAGATTGGTGTCATGGAACTTTTTAAGAAACATTCTTTTTTGTTTGTCACATGAGGGTGCATCAACTTATCAAGTGAGTCTCCATCACCAATACCAAGTGTTGAACTTGAATTCCGTTGTCTTGCTCAATCTCAACAACTTGACCTTCATGAAACATGATCGCCAATTTGAAGAGTCTGTTGGATATGTCTTTTAAAAACATAATTTGATGTCTAAGTAAACATTGGATAAAGGGAGATCCATCCAAAGAGTTCATTGAAGAATTGAATTTGGCTATCTCTTCAGATGTTAAATAGTGTGTTGTCGAGTATGGAAAATACATCGTTGGTAGTACAAGTTGCACCGCCATTTCTTGTATGCTTGCATGACTGCCGGAACTTCTGCTTGTGCATCTCGTAATTCAGCCACCACAGACATCACTTTTAGGACATGTACACAACTCGTCATTCTCCACCCTTAAAGGAAAATGGTTGCAATTGCTTGTTAGGATGTGAACGTGGCCAAAATATTGTCCGCCATTTTGTTAGCAATTGTAAGAAAAGGGCCAAGGTTGAATTATGATCCATATAGATGAGTGCTTCTTTTGTCACCCCAATTCCACGCACTAACTTCCTGAGTGACATAAAACACAAGCATTTACACTCTAGCAAAATATTATACGAATAAACGTTGATTATTCAAGCATGTAAAACAAACCTGGATGTCCTTGTTTTGGACATCTACCAATGAGGGACTACTTCCATTTCATTAAGGTCCATCGTGATTCATCTGTCGCCAATATTGTGGCCAAGAAACTCCATTTAACCGTAAACAAAGCTGCTCTTGGAGAGCTATTTGTAGAATTACTCTTTCTAAAACTTAGAAGAGTTTGTAGAGATGTTTGTTGTGCTCCTCTAGGTTGTGGTTGTGCACCAGATTGTCACCGAAGTGGACAACAAAAACGTTATCGAGTTTTGTCCCTAAAGTGTTTCTTATCACTACAACAAATGACTTTGGGGCTTTTATTTAGTTGGACCAACATAACCAGGATTATTAACACACTCTAGCAGGTTAAAAAAAATCTCCTTGACATCCTTATCTAACACACAAATCTCGATATTAAAATCCTCTGCACATTTATTTTGGGGATGCCATAAGATCCAATTGGATTCGTTGCCATCCCTATATTAATGTGCATTTTTAACCAATTTCTTTGCATATTAAATGTAGATGGTAAACTGTTATAATGTACGAACAAAGAGATGATTAAGGAGAATGAGACACTTGAGTAATTTTGAATAAGTAGTATCTATAGTAGGATGACAAGTGTTGACATTATCAAGCACATACATACAATTGTGGAAACAACTAGGATGTTTTGTAGTCTTTGGGACTCGATAGGAGTAGTGCGTGCAATGTCACGGTATGAGTGGGTGAAAGACAAAACTCCCTCATGATGATGACTAGTTTTAAGGTATAGAGGCGCGTCTTTATAGAATTCCAAACATATAGGAAAAAGGGTGCTCAGATTCTTTCAAACTTTGAGATGGTTTCTATCATTTTTTCAACCATTATGGAAGTTGGTTGAAGCTAGCAGAAACATTGGGAATGGAAGACAAGCTATGGTGGACCATAAGTGTAATGAAAAAATACTCACTCACGAATCTTAGTGACTTGTATACGTCAATGACAAAATAATAGTTGGAAAATAGAAGTTGGAAATAGTCACATAAGCTCCATCCATTTGTATTACTCAACCATATGTTTCTCAAAGACATTGTGCTTGCATAAACTTCAGAACAAGTGAGTTGTGTTCGGGTTTTGGAGCCTGCAGTGACGAAGTCATCGCGTGCTCTGATGCAGCAAGGGGGTCTTGCTGCTGTCCATAATCTCTGTGCCCAGCAAGCAAACCTTGTACGCCAATGTGTAGAAGCGGAAGACTTGGATTGAAACTTGTAATTGAAAAAGACTATCAAGTACAAGTATGGTACAAGGAAACAGCGGCGAAATACAGCTCAGCTTAGTGCTCTGACACAGCCTGACCCATCCGAGAGCGCAACACCTTGCTAGGCCGTCAAGGCTGTCGTTGCAAGGGTCTCAGCACAGTCACCGTTCTTTCAGGTGAAATGGCCTCCAGGTTGTCAGGGCAGCCTCCTCTCCACGCTGGCAGCCACTGCCAGACTTACTGGGTCGTCAGAGGTCTTCTGACCCTCCTAGCCAAGCTGGCAGAGCGCTGCCAGGCTTACTGGGTCGACAGAGGGGAACTCCAGCAAGACACACAGCTTGTAGACCCTCCTAACCAGGCTGACAGAGCACTGCCAAGCACACTGGGTCGACAGAGGGAGACTCCAACAGTCTGACAGTCCAGACAGAATCAGCTCTGTAAAGCAGAGCTGAGGTTAGACATTAACTCTGGGCTCTCACGCCTAGACACAACTCCTGGCCCACAGATGGGCAACGTCAAGCAAGACAGCTCAAACTAGGCAGCTTGAGTCTTGCACGTAGTCTAGCCACCAGAGCGAGGTAGTCAGGCCTTCAGGTAGTCAGGGGCGTCCTCCTGCCCAGGCTGGCAGACTGCTGCCAGGCTTACTGGGGTCTTGAGATGAGAGCGACTGCAGAGTCTTGGTATGAGGCGATGTCTGGCAGAAGAAGGACTACTGGTCGTTGGAGTTGATGTTGGAGTTGCTTGCTGAGTTACCGCTGAGTTACTGCTGAAGAAACTGGACTAACTGAGTCCAGTCTGCTTTTATACTGGGATCCTGGCAAGTTGACCAGCTGCACTGTGCCCAGAGGAAGCTTCCTGCTGCAAGGTCGTAGCTTCCTTCTCGAGGAATATTCCCGGTCCAAGGCACGTAGCTTCCTCCTCAAGGAAGCTTCCTGAATGCTGGCAAATTGGCCGTGGTCCCAGCTGCTGAGTCGTGCATGTTGCCGCTGACGCAGGGCGGTCCCCACTCTTGGCTCCGCATGCAGCTGCTGAGTCGTGCATGTAGTAGCTGATGCAGTTGCTGAGTCGTGCATGTGGTAGTTGATGCAATGCTGAGTCGTGCATGCACCACCTGATGTAGAGTGGTCCCTGCTCTAGAGCCCTGCTTGCATGTGCTGATGCAAGCGGGCATAGCAGTCCAGTCAGGTGTAGCCCCACCCTGACTAGTCTGGGCCAAGTACCCAGCAGTGCTTGCTTGCACTACACAGCTGCTGACCAAGCTGGGCCAGCAGGCATGCACAGCCCTGCTGTGCATGCAGCAATCAAAGATCCAGGCTCCTTTCCCCCCTTGGACCTGGATGCCAGAATTAAATCTGGCCTGTACATCAGAGATTCCTGGCCGAGCCGCACCCGGGTATTTACGGATAAAAATCCGTAATTTCGCATATAGACCTCCGATTGTCGATCCGACTACGCCATGTCGAAGCCGTCGCTCAGCGCAGTTATCGCTCACTCTAACAAGTTGAAGATGAGATTTTTAACCATAAGTGAACACCGAGCCATGAAAATATTATGCCTTAGGAAATGTGTGGTATTGCAGACCGGAATGTTGAAAACCATACATCTATGCCACGACACAAGAGAAGAGTATGGTGTACTCCTAAAGTATTTTTCTGCATAGCCGCACACGCGATTGGACCCATGTGTGGAACCACTTACGCTCATTAAACTTTGGGTCAATGGATTTGGAGTTTTTTATAAGAATCACTATTATGGCACAGAAGACAAACATATGGAGGAGCACGGTATCATAACCGCATCGTCCATGGTAGGTGAGAATCGTTCCATCACATGCAAGTAGCATCAGCTGATGGACTTCGAGGAGAATTTATTGAGTTAAATCACACCTAACGAACCCGGCTCAGCGCGGGAAGTCGCGTTGATGTCACGTTTGTGAAGTTATAAAACTATTTTGTCAAACCTTTCGTACTTTTCATAAGTCAATGACATCCACATTCTTTGTCTGAGTTCATGGAGCATCAGTCTGGGACCATCGCTTGCAGGTAACATGCAAATTTTTAGGTTTTTTTCTTTCCTACACCTCAACTAAAGTGACATCATGCTTGTGATGACGTGGCTCACTTTAACTACGAACAAAAACCAATAACGGATGGCTGACAAATTTTTGTCCAAAAACCCCATGGGCGAGGAGAGTTGGTAAGTGTTGTAACACCTCCAGGGGTATTGTAAGTTCTTAAAAACTCTTAGATGGTGGCCCACAGTTCGTGCATTCATCTTTGGGTTCGACCTGATAACATGAGGTTTGAAAGAGTGTCTTCTTGCCAAAGCAAGCTGTTAAGGGCGCTAGTGTGAGAGGAGATGCCCAACCACAACCTTTGATACACTACTTCTTAAAGAGAGGGAATGCACACTACGGCTCGAAGTGTCTAGGGGGTGGTTTGAGGGCGACCATTATTGTTTGCGAAAGACCTCATTCAGGTCCAAGTCCAGACTCTGCACCTTTGGCATTGAGGGATTTGTGCAAGTGGTAAAACTGGTTTGGAGAGGGCAAACTTTAGGTTCATCATTTGACGAGTCCCTTGCAAGTTCATATGAAATGCACCCATGTTTGCGAGGCCATCGATGTTCCGCAGTAGATGTTGTTTTGTAGTGGGCTTAATGCAAGGATTTTAAATCGGTCCATAATTTTCTTCTAGGGTATTCAACTTATCGTAGTTGTACTTACATGATAAGGCAGTTGAACGGCCACCAAGGAGTTCAACGAGAGACGAAACAAAACCTTCTCAAAAATTTTGTTTGTGGAATGAAACTGATCGATGCACTCCATCTTGCCTTACTGAATATTTTCGGGTTCGGAAAAATAGCGCACCCCCTTACTTCACTCAAAGCGTAACGCTCTCTACCAGAAAAAGTTTTGCCTTTCGCATCTCAGATTTTGACCTACCATATTTTTGCCTCATACCCAAAAAGTACCTCAAAATCTTCATAGAACAAAATCTTTCGGGGAACCCCCTTCGTAACATTTAGGGGTTGTGGGTTTTATTAAGGTTCGGGCACCTCCTAGGCCCTGTTGTAACGGGACCTGGGAGGTTCCATTTCAAAGAAGGGTACGTTTAGTCCCCCAACCTTTTTCGCACGTGCAATTTTTTTTTTGGGAAAAGCCGACCAGATATCCGGCAAAAATACTGCGATTCAATGGTAGTTGGGCCATCTTTTTGAGTCGGCTCTGGTGTCGCGGAAAGCTTCCTTCTGAGTTTGCAAATATCTTTAGTTAGCTGATGATTGAGGTGCTTAGGGCCACGTACTCGAGTCACAAAATGTAGTGTGCAGTCAGATGCTCCGGTTTTGGCGGTTACTCCAATGTAGTGACTACCATTCGCGTATTCACTCATTACAAAGGTTTTGGCACTTAATTATGCAATCATTATGGAAATGCAACATTCGTCTCTACATGACTACACGTGTCGGATCGCCGACTAGACGGAAGGAGGGCAAAGCTTCTTCGGTTGAGAAGTTTTAGATAAGATTTAAACCACTCGACTGTTGAAAATTCAATCATTGGACAACACGGTCCGAGAGATCTAGTAAAAGTCGAATTTGTGTGACATTTTAAGATAACTATATGTTGTGACGGAAAGTGGCAGAAACCCGTCATTTCTGTCAGTTGTTGTGACAAAATGTAGTGTAAAGTATGAGCGAGAGGCCCATCACTACAAGATGCAAGATCGATTAGGCGTGTTTTCCAAATGAATTGATGATGTGGCATTTTTGAAATGCCAAAAATTCGGAAATTGTCTTAGACGTACACGTAAGATCGCTAGTTGACATGCCAGCTCGTCCAACCATGCTAGCGAGTAAATTTACTGCCGACTACATTTTGTGACTCTTGTACGCGGCCTAGGTGTGACTCCGTTACGTGGAGGTTACGATGAGGAGTTGCCGCAGACTGTGTTAAGAGCGGAGCAAAATATTGTTTGCATTGTGGACGTAACACACACACACTACGCGGCAGAGTCCGCGGGAGTCTTTTTGGCAGGCCTATGATGCCGCTTCTCTGCCGGAGTCCGGCAGGTGCGGATCTGCCCCATAAAGTGGTGCTTCGGAAACATTGCGCCTTCAAACGCGCTCATCGATTTTGCCGTTTTCAAAAAAGCGCGGGAGCAAGCGGCAAACCCTGGGTTGCGTCTCGTCAGCTGCTACGCCCCTTTCGCGACGCCTTCCCCCGTTCGGCAGTTGCGCACTCAAGTCGTTTCGTTCTGTTTCGTGTGGAGGGCTTTGCTTCCCCTTGCTGGGATCTTACTGTGGTAGCACAGTAGCAGCACTGGACGCGTCTAGTCTGCCGCATCCATGCCGTCGATTCGTTCTCATCGACGGTATTTGTACCATCTGGAAGTCCCTGTGGGGTGTCCAGTAGTGCATGGAGGGTCTCCAGTGGAGGTTGCTGAGCCCAGCAGAGCGTTTTTGGGTTTGGCGACACGCGTACACGGTGCATCCGCTCCACGCCGTTGGCCAAATCCCAACCTCACTCCGCCCTTCACTGAGCTCAGGGCTGGTCTTCACTTCCGCCGCCGGCTTCACTTGTCTCGGTTTTCTTCGCCCCGGATTTCAGTGCAGCCTGTCTCGACCTTCCTTCATCAGCCAGTCACCCTTGAGCATCCGTGCTTGCGTAGACCAGCGCCGCCATTCGGCACATAGCCGGCGAAGATGGGGGCACGTGCGAGCAAGGAGGACGATGAATTCCTCGACGCTGTGGACGGAGTGGATGGAGAGGGGACCAACGCCGAAGTGACTCCTGGGGGCACCAGGAAGGTCCCGGTCACCAAGCTCTTCCAGTTCAAGGGAACTCCGGGGAGGTGGTTGGCGGTGGACTTCGGAATAGAATGGAAATTCGTCGAAGGGGATTCCGGAGATGGGCGGGACGGCGAGGGGGAGGGGGAACAAGACGAGGAGGAGGCGGAGGAGGGTCAGGACTGGCACCTGGTGATCCCCGGCTGGGCCAGCGTCTACATCAGCGACCAGGTGACGTTCCGATTCAACGACGACAAGAAGCGTGTGGATTTCCACGGGGGGGCCAAGGGCCCTCTGGCCATCAAGTTCGGCACGACCGCGGAGTACCACAGCTTCGCGCAGCAGTACCAGCGCTGCATGTTCGAGAACGTGCACGGGATGGAGTACACGGAGGCCAACGTAGCCAAGGCCTACGGCAAGGAGTTCGTCAAGGGCTGGGCGAAGGGCGAGGACGGGGATGAGGTCATGTGGGACGCGGAGGAGGAGCTCGAGCAGAAGGCAAGGGCGAAGGCCAAGGCGAAGGCCCAGGCTCGTGGTGGCGAAGGCGACGGGGACGAATCCGACGAGGATGTTGCGCCCACGGAGACATACAACGAGGCGTACCGCGGACGGGGCAAGCCGCTGGGGCTGGCCATGGGTGCAGGCGCGAATAGCTACCTGCTGCACGAGGGCGGCATCGACGTGTACGAGAACACGATGCAGGGTGTGCACAGCAAGAACCTGAGCGTCAACCTGGCCAACACGGGCGGTCTCACGCCCAACAAGGGCCTGTTGGTGCGCGGCGAGACGAACATGCTGCTCATGACGCCTAACAAGAGCGGCAGCCCGCACTCGTCGGGTCTCCGGCAGGTGGACCTGGGCGCCGAGAGGGTGGTGGCGGAGTGGAAGTTCGAGAAGGATGGCACCGCCATTCAGATGAGAGACGTGACGGGCGACAGCAAGTCTGCGCAGCTCAACTCCAGCCAGGCCACATTTCTGGGGCTGGACGACAACCGACTGTGCCGGTGGGACATGCGCGACCGCCACGGCATCGTACAGCAGCTGGCCAGCCCCGCCAGCCTTGCATGGAGCGAGGGCCACCAGTTCTCGCGTGGCACCAACTTCCAGTGCTTTGCTTCGACCGGGGATGGGTGCGTGGCAGTGGGTTCACGTGACGGCAAAGTGCGGCTGTACAGCACCACTAGCATGCGGCAGGCCAAGACGGCGTTCCCGGGGCTTGGGTCACCGATCACGGCCATCGACGTGACGTATGACGGTCGGTGGGTGCTGGCCACAACGGACAAGTACCTCATCCTCATCTGCACCATGTTTCGCGACAAGGACGGCAGCGAGAAGAGCGCGTTCCATAAGCGTGTGGGCGACAAGCTCGCCGCGCCGCGGTTGCTGAAGCTGCTGCCCAAGCACGAGGAGGTGGCGGGCAAGGACTTTAAGTTCCAGAACGGATGCTTCTCATGGGTGAGTCGAGGGTTTCGGAGGGCTTGAATGCAGTGTTGTGGGGAGTTGCAAAGTGTCGTTTGGATTTGGTGCTTATCCACAGTCCAGGATCAGGACTGTGTATTGCTTTGCTTTGGTTATGATATTGAGCACAGCAATCTCCAGAGACCACTTGGAGTAAGCAGTCGTCATCATCGTCGTTGTCGCCGCCGCCGCCGCCCTCTGTCTTCTTTCTCCCTGCGTCATTGGCACAGGCAGGGACGACAGGTTGGGCCAACAAAATGCCAGCACTGTTGGTGTTAATGTTGTCCTCGCTATCAGTCGCCGCCTTCGGCCTCTCGGTGTTGGCAGTGGCATCATGACAGGTGCCAAAGAACTTGGCTTCAGTCCAATGGAAACATTGATCGAAAGATTCATCCTGGCGAGACGATTCCATTGCGTCGCCTTTTTGTAGTTTTTTTTATTTACTTGAAAGTCGATTGAAGGAGGTTCATTCTTTAGCTTCACTCCCGAGGCAAGGGATTGTGGTTCTTGGGTTTTGCACTGACCACCTCCTTACTGGAACCAAGAGACTGGGCCAAAATCTGGAGAGGAAGTGGGTTGCTCGGGGGGTAGGAGGGA
>SZWC01001740.1:43036-62204 GCA_023375785.1 Penium margaritaceum | reverse complement strand
GGGGGGGAAGACCATAACTTAGCGTTAGGGTCGTGGTTGGGGGTTGGAGGATTTGGTTAGCCGGCTATGCCATCCTTCTTCTAGTTCTAAAGAACCATAAAAGTTGGAGTACACGCACATGCCTACAATTTGGATTCTAACCAAGTCTTGCGTAGTTAAATCCTCCTTGCGCCCTAGTTGCACCCTACTTGTGCCCTAGTAGCGCCCTAGTTGCGCCTCAGTTGGGCACTAGCTACGCCCTAGTTGCGCCCTAGCTGCGTCCTATTTTCGCTCTTGTTGCGCCCTACTTGCGCCCTACTTGCACCCTGGTTGCGCCCTACTTGCGCCCTAGAAGCGCCCGACTTGCGCCCTAGTTGCTCTTAGTTGTGCCTCAATTGGGCACTAGCTATGCCCTAGTTGCGCCCTAGTTGTGCCCTAGTTGCGTCCTAGTTATGCCCTACTTGCGCCCTACTTGCGCCCTAGTTGTGCCCTAGTTCCGCCGTACTTGTGCCCAACTTGCGTTCTAGTTGCGTCTAGTTGCGTCCTAGTTGGGCCCTACGTGCGCCCTACTTGCGCCCTAATTGCGCCCTATTTGCGCCCTACTTGTGCCCTACTTGCGGCGTAGTTGCGCCTTAGTTGCGCCCTAGTTGCGCCCTAATTGCGCCCTAATTGCACCCAACTTGCGCCCTAGTTGCGCCCTAGTTGCGCCCTAGTTGCGCCCTATTTGCGCCCTACTTGTGCCCTACATGTATCCTAGTTACGCCATAGTTGCGTCCTAGTTGCGTCGTACTTGCGTCCTACTTGCACCCTAGTTGCACCCTAGTTGCACCCTAGTTGTGTCCTACTTGCACCCTAGTTGCGCCCTACTTGCGCCCTAGTTGCGCCCTACTTGCGCCCTACTTGCGCCCTAGTTGCACCCTAATTGCATCCTAGTTGCGCCCTACTTGCATCCTACTTGCGCCCTACTTGCGCCCTAGTTGCGCCCTACATGCGCTCTAGTTGCGCCCTACTTGCGCCCTAGTTGCGCCCTAGTTGCGCCTCAGTTGGGAAAAAGCTACGCCCTAGTTGCGCCCTAGTTGCATCCTAGTTGCACCCTAGTTGCGCCCAACTTGCACCCTACTTGTCTCTAGTTGCGCCCTACTTGCGCCCTAGTTGTGCCCTCCTTGCACCCTAGTTGTGCCCTAGTTGCGTCCTAGTTGCGCCCTAGTTGCACCCTAGTTGCACCCTAGTTGTGCCCTACTTGCACCCTAGTTGCGCCCTACTTGCGCCCTAGTTGCGCCCTACTTGCGCCCTTCTTGCGCCCTAGTTGCACCCTAATTGCATCCTAGTTGCACCCTACTTGCACCCTACTTGCGCCGTACTTGCGCTCTAGTTGCGCCCTACGTGCGCCCTAGTTGCGCCCTACTTGCGCCCTAGTTGCGCCTCACTTGGGAGAAAGCTACGCCCTAGTTGCGCCCTAGTTGCATCCTAGTTGCACCCTAGTTGCGCCCAACTTGCACCGTATTTGTCTCTAGTTGCGCCCTAGTTGCGCCCGAGTTGCGCCCTAGTTACGCCCTAGTTGCGCCCTAGTTGCGCCTTACTTGTGCCCTACTTGCCCCCTAGGTGCGCCCTACTTGCACCCTAGTTGCACCCTAGTTGCGCCCTAGTTGCGCCATAGTTGCACCTGAGTTGGACACTAGCTACGCCCTAGTTGCGCCCTAGTTGCGCCCTAGTTGCGCCCTAGTTTTGTCCTACTTGCGTCCTACTTGTGTCCTAGTTGCGCCCTACTTGTGCCCTAGTTGCACCCTAGTTACGCCCTAGTTGCGTCTCAGTTGGATATTAGCTACGCCCTAGTTGCGCCCTAAGTCCGTCCTAGTTGTGTCCTAGATGCGCCTTAGTTGCGCCTTAGTTGCACCCTAGTTGCACCCTACTTGCGGCCTACTTGCGCCCTAGTTGCGCCCTACTTGCGTCCTACTTGCGCCCTAGTTGTGCCCTAGTTGCGCCCTACTTGCGCCCTAGTTGCGCCCTAGTTGCACCCTAGTTGTGCCCTTCTTGTGCCCTACTTGCGCCCTACTTACGCCCTACTTGTGCCCTACTTGCGCGCTAGTTGCGCCTTAGTAGCGCCTTAGTTGCGCCCAACTCGCGCACTAGTTGCACCCTAGTTGCACCCTACTTGCGGCCTACTTGCGCCCTAGTTGCGCCCTACTTGCGTCCTACTTGCGCCCTAGTTGTGCCCTAGTTGCGCCCTACTTGCGCCCTAGTTGCGCCCTAGTTGCACCCTAGTTGTGCCCTTCTTGTGCCCTACTTGCACCCTAGTTGCGCCCTAGTTGCGCCCTAGTTGTGCCCTAGTTGCGCCCTAGTTGCGTCCTACTTGCACCCTAGTTGCGCCCTACTTGTATTCTACTTGCATCCTAGTTGCGTCCTAGTTGCGCCCTAGTTGCGCCCTACTTGCACCCAACTTGCGCCCTAGTTTCACCCTAGATGCGCCCTAGTTGCGCCTCAGTTGGGCACTAGCTACGCCCTAGTTGTGCCCTAGTTGCGCCCTAGTTGCGCCCTGGTTGCACCTCAGTTGGGCACTAGCTATGCCCTAGTTGCATCCTAGTTGCGCCCTAATTGCGTCCTACTTGCGCCCTACTTGTCTCTACTTGTACCCTAGTTGCGCCCTAGTTGCGCCCTAGTTGCGCCTCAGTTGGGAACTAGCTACGTCCTTGTTTGCTCTAGTTTTTCCCCAGTTGCGTCCTAGTTGTGCCCCAGTTGCACCCTAGTTGCACCCTAGTTACACCCTACGTGCGCCCTACTTGGATCCTACATGCGCCCTAGTTGCACCCTAGGTGTGCTCTAGTTGTGCCCTACTTGTGCCCTACTTGCGTCCTACTTACGCCCTAGTTGCACCTAAATTGGACACTAGCTACGTCCTAGTTGCGCCTCATTTGGGCACTAGCTACGCCCTAGTTGCGCCCTAGTTGCGCCCTTGTTGCGCCCTAGTTGCGCCCTACTTGCATCCTACTTGGGCCGTACTTGCACCCTAGTTATGCCCCAGTTGCATCCTAGTTGCGTCCTACATGCGTCCTACTTGTGCCCTACTTGCACCCTAGTTGCGTCCTAGTTACACCCTAGTTGCCCCCTACTTGCGCCCTACTTGCATCCTAGTTGCGTCCAAGTTACACCCTAGTTGCATCCTAGTTGCACCCTACTTGTGCCGTAGTTGCGCCGTACTTGCACCCTAGTTAAGCCCTAGCTGCGCCCTACTTGCGCCCTACTTGCATCCTACTTGCACCCTACTTGCGTCCTAGTTGCGCCCTACTTGGGTCCTAGTTGTACCCTACTTGCGCCCTAGTTGCGCCCTAGTTGCGCCTCAGTTGGGCACTAGCTACACCCTAGTTGTGCCCTAGTTGCGCACTAGTTGCACCCTACTTGCGTCCTATTCACACCCTATTTGCGCCCTAGTTGCACCCAAGTTGCTTCTTAGTTGCACCCTAGTTGCACCCTAGTTGCGTCCTAGTTGCGCCTCAGTTGGACAATAGCTACGTCCTAGTTGAGCCCTAGTTGCGCCCTAGTTGCGACCTACTTGTGCACTACTTGCGCTCCACTAGCGTCCTAGTTGCGCCCTAGTTGCACCCTAGTTGCGCCTTAGTTGGGCACTAGCTACGGCCTAGTTGCGCCGTAGTTGCGAGCTAGTTGCGCCCTAGTTTCGCCCTAGTTGCACCAGAGTTGTGCCCTACATGCATCCTACTTGTGCCCCAATTGTGCCCTAGTTACGCCCTAGTTGCGCCCTAGTTGTGCCCTACTTGCGCCCTACTCACGCCCTAGTTGCGCCCTAGTTGCGCCCTAGTTGCACCCTAGTTGTGCACTATTTGCGCCCTAGTTGCACCATACGTGCGCCCTTCTTGCGTCCTAGTTATACCCTAGTTGCATCCTAGTTGCGTCCTACTTGTACCCTACTTGCGCCCTACTTGCTCCCCAGTTGTGCCCTAGTTGTGTGCTAGTTGCGCCCTACTTGAGCCCTAGGCTCACCCTAGTTGCGCCCTGGTTGCACCCTAGTTGCATCCTACTTACGCCCTACTTGCGCCCACTTGTGCCCTACTTGCACCCTAGTAACGCACGACGTGCGCCCTTGTTGCGCCCTTGTGCCTCAGTTGGGCACTCGCTACGCCTTAGTTTCGCCCTAGTTGTGCCCTGCTTGCGTCCTAGTTGCGCCCTACTTGCATCCTACTTACGCCCTAGTTCCGCCCTAGTTGCGCCCTAGTTGTGCCCTAGTTGCGCACTAGTTGCGCCTCAGTTGGGTACTAGTTACACCCTAGCTGCACCCTAGTTGCGTCCTAGTTGCGCTCTAGTTGCGCTCTACTTACGCCCTACTTGCATCCTAGTTGCGCCCTACTTGCGCCCTAGTAATGCCGACTTGCGCCCTAGTTGCGCCCTACTTGTGCCTCAGTTGGACACTAGCTACGCCCTAGTTGCACCCTAGTTGCACCCTAGCTGCCTCCTGGTTGCGTCCTACATGCGCCGTACTTACGCCCTAGTTGCGCCCTAGTTGCACCCTAGATGTGTCCTAGTTGCACCCTAGTTGTGCCTTAGTTAGGCACTAGCTAGGCCCTAGTTGCGCCCTAGTTGCGTCCTAGTTGCGCCCTACTTGCGCCCTACTTGCGTGGTAGTTGAGCCCTAGTTGCACCCTAGTTTCCTCAACTTACGTCCTACTTGCGCCCTACTTGCGTCCTAGTTACATCCTAGTTGCATTCTTCGTGCCTCCTACTTGTGCCCTAGTTGCACCGTAGTTGCGCCCTAGTTGCGCCCTACTTGCGCCCTATTTGTGCCCTAGTTGCGCCCTAGTTGCGCCCTACTTGCGCCCTACTTGCGCCCTACTTGCGTCTTACTTGCATCATAGTTACGTCCTAGTTGCGTCCTAGTTGCGTCCTACTTGCACCCTACTTGCACCCTAGTTGAACCCTAGTTGCACGCTAGTTGCACCCTAGTTACGTCCTACTTGCACCCTACTAGCGCCTTACTTCCATCCTAGTTGCGCCATTCTTGCGCCCTAGTCGTGCCCTAGCTGCACCTAAGTTTGGCACTAGCTACGCCTTAGTTGCGCCCTAGTTGCATCATAGTTGCACCCTAGTTGTGCCCAACTTGCGCCCTCCTTGTCTCTAGTTGCGCCCTACTTGCATCCTAGTTGTCCCCTACTGTCCTACTTGCGCCCTAGTTGTGCTCTAGTTGCACCCTAGTTGCACCTCAGTTGGGCACTAGCTGCGCCCTAGTTGCCCCCTAGTTATGCCCTAGTTGTGCCCTAGTTGTGCCCTACTAGCGCCCTACTTGCCCCCTAGTTGCGCCCTACTTGCATCCTAGTTGCGCCCTAGTTACGAACTAGGTATGCCCTAGTTACGTCTCAGTTGGACACTACCTCAGCCCTAGTTGTGTCCTAGTTGCGTCCTAGTTTCACCCTAGTTTCGTCCTACTTGCGTCCTACTTGCGTCCTAGTTGCGCCCTACTTGCACCCTAATTGCACCCTAGTTACGCCCTAGTTGCGTCTCAGTTGGATACTAGATACGCCCTAGTTGCGTCCTAGGTCCGCCCTAGTTGTGCCCTAGTTGTGCCCTAGTTGTGCCTTAGTTGCACCTTAGTTGCCCCCTACTTGCACCTTACTTGCGCCTAATTGCACCATAGTTGCACCCTAGTTGCACCCTACTTATGTCCTACTTGCGCCCTAGTTGCACCCTAGTTGTGCCCTAGTTGCGTCCTACTTGCGCCCTACTTCCGCCCTACTTCTATCCTAGTTAGACCCTAGTTGCTTCCTAGTTGCGTCCTACTTGCTCCCTACTTGCGTCCTACTTGTGCACTTGTTGCACCCTAGTTGCGCCCTACTTGCGCCCTACTTGCACCCTAGTTGCGCCCTAGTTGCGCCCTACTTGTGCCCTAGTTGCACCCTAGTTGCGCCCTACTTGCGCCCTAGTTGCGCCGTACTTGCACCATACTTGTGTTCTAGTTGCACCCTAGTTCCGTCCTAGTTGCACCCTAGTTGTGCCCTACTTGCACCCTACTTGCGCCCTGATTGCACCCTAATTACACCCTCGTTGAACCCTACTTGCGCCCTCGTTGCACCCTAGTTGCGCCCTAGTTGTGCCCTAGTTGCGCCTCAGTTGGACACTAGCTACACCGTAGTTACGCCCTAGTTACGCCCTAGTTGCACCCTACTTGCGCCCTACTTGCGCCGTACTTGCGCCCTAGTTGCACCCTAGTTGCGCCCTAGTTGCGCCTCAGGTGGGCACTAGCTATGCCCTAGTTGCGTCCTACTTGCGTCCTAGTTGCACCCTACTTAAGCCCTCCTTGCACCCTAGTTGCACCCTAGTTGCGACCTACGCCCTAGTTGCACCCTAGTTGTGCCCTAGTTACGCCTCAGTTGGGCACTAGCTACTTCCTAGTTTGCTCTAGTTTTTCCCTAGTTGCGTCCTAGTTGCACCCTAGTTGCGCCCTAGTTGCGTCCTACTTGCGCCCTTCTTGCGCCCTAGTTGCATCCTAGTAACACCCTAGTAACACCCTACTTGCACCCTACTTGTGTCCTACATGCGTCCTAGTTGCGCCCTAGGTGTGCCCTAGTTGCGTCCTACTTGCGCCCTACTTGCATCTTACATGCACCCTAGTTGCGCCATAGGTGTGCCCTAGTTGCGCCTCAGTTGGGTACTAGATACGCCCTAGTTGTGCCCTAGTTGCGCCCTACTTGCGCCCTACTTGTGCCCTACTTGCGCCTTACTTGCGCCCTAGTTGTGTCCTACTTGCGCCTTGGGCACTAGCTACGTCCTAGTAGCGCCTTAGTTGCACCCTAGTTGTGCCCTGGTTGCGTCCTAGTTGTGCTCTACTTACACCCTACTTGCGCCCTAATTGCACCCTAGTTACGTCTTAGTTGCGCCCTACTTGCGTCCTACTTGGGTCCTACTTGTGCCCTAGTTGTGCCCTAGTTGCGCCCAAGTTGCGCCTTACATGCGTCCTACTTGCACCCTACTTGCGCCCTAGTTGCGCCCTAGTTACACCCTAGTTGCGCCCTAGTTGCGCCCTAGTTGCGCTCTAGTTGCACCCAAGTTGCACCCTAGTTATGCCCTAGTTGCGCCCTACTTGTGCCCTCGTTGCGTCCTACTAGTGCCCTAGTTGCGTCCTAGTTGCATCCTACTTGCATCCTACTTGCGTCCCACTTGCGCCCTACTTGCGCCCTAGTTGTGCCCTAGTTGCGCCCTACTTGCGCCCTAGTTGCGCCCCACTTGCGCCCTTGTTGCGCCCTAGTTGCGCCTTAGTTGGGCACTAGCTATGCCCTAGTTGTGCCCTAGTTGCGCCCTAACTGCGACCTACTTGCGCCCTACTTGCACCTTACTTGTGCCCTACTTGCGCCCTACTTGCATCCTAGTTGTGTCCTAGTTGCGCCCTTGTTGCACCCTAGTTGTGCCTCAGTTGGGCAATAGCTACGTCCTAATTGCACTCCAGTTGCTCCCTAGTTGCAACCTACTTGCGCCCTAGTTGTGCCCTAGTTGGACCCTAGTTGCGCCTCAGTTGGGCATTAGCTATGCCCTAGTTGCGCCCTAGTTGCACCCTAGTTGTGTCCTAGTTGCGCCCTAGTTATGCCAAAGTTGCGCCCTACTTGCGCCGTACTTGTGCCCTAGTTATGTCCTAGTTGCGCCCTAATTGCACCCTAGTTGTGCCCTACTTGTGCCCTACTTTTGCCCTAGTTACGCCCTAGTTGTACCCTAGTTGCGCCCTACTTGTGCCCTACTTGCCTCCTACTTGCACCCTAGGTACACCCTAGTTGCACCCTAGTTGCACCCTACTTGCACCCTGCTTGTGTCCTACTTGCGTCCTACTTGCTCCCTAGTTGCACCCTACTTACGCCCTAGTTGCGCCCTAGTTGCGCCCTAGTTGTGCCTCAGTTGGACGCTAGCTACGTCCTAGTTGCGCCCTAGTTGTACCCTAGTTACACCCGACTTGCGCCTTTCTTGTGCCCTGCTTGCGTCCTAATTGCGCCATAGTTGCGTCCTAGTTGCACCCTAGTTGCACCTCAGTTGGACACTAGGTATGCCCTATTTGCGCCCTTGTTACACCCTAGTTGCGTCCTAGTTGCGCCCTAGTTGCACTCCAGGATTTTCCTGGTTGCGCTCTACTTGCGCCCTACTTCCGCCCTAGTTGCACCCTATTTGCGCCCTAGTTGCACGAAACTTACACCCTACTTGCGTCCTCGTTGCGTCCTAGTTGCACCCTACTTGCACCCTACTTGCATCCTACTTGCGCCCTAGTTGCACCCTCATTGCGCCCTAGTTGTGCCCTACTTGCGCCCTACTTGCGCCCTAGTTGCGCCTTAGTTGCGTCCTAGTTGCGTCCAAGTTGCGCCCTACTTGCACCCTAGTTGTGTCCTACTTGCGCCCTAGTTGCGTCCTAGTTACGCCTCAGTTGCGCTCTAGTTGCGCCCTACTTGCGCCTTACTTGCGCCATAGTTGTGCCTCAGTTGGGCACTAGCTACATCCTAGTTGCGTCCTAGTTGCGCCCTTGTTGCGCCCTAGTTGCACCGTAGTTGCGCCCTAGTTGCACACTACTTGTGCCCTACTTGTGCGCTAGTTGCACCCTAGTTGCGCCCTAGTTGCATCCTACGTGCGTCCTACTTGCGTCCTAGTTGTACCCTAGTTGCACCCTGGTTACCCCATAGTTACGCCCTAGTTACGCCCTAATTGCCTCCTACTTTCGCCCTACTTGCGCCCTAGTTGCGTCCTAGTTGCGCCCTAGTTGTGCCCTGGTTGCGCCCTAGTTGCGTCCTAGTTGCGCCCTAGTTGTGCCCTGGTTGCGCCTTAGTTGCGCCCTAGTTGCGCCTTAGTTGCGCCCTAGTTGCGCCTTAGTTGCGCCCTAGTTGCGCCCTAGTTACGCCCTAATTGCCTCCTACTTTCGCCCTACTTGCGCCCTAGTTGCGTCCTAGTTGCGCCCTAGTTGTGCCCTGGTTGCGCCCTAGTTGCGTCCTAGTTGCGCCCTAGTTGTGCCCTGGTTGCGCCCTAGTTGCGTCCTAGTTGCGCCCTAGTTGTGCCTTACTTGTGCCCTAGTTGCACCCAACATGCGCCCTACTTGTACCCTACTTGCGCCCTACTTGCGTCCTAGTTGTGCCCTACTTGCGCCCTAGTTGCACCCTAGTTGTGCCTCACTTGGACACTAGCTACGCCCTAGTTACGCCCTAGTTGCGTCCTGGCTACGTCCTAGTTTTGCCCTAGTTGCGTCCTAGTTACGTCCTACTTGCGCCCTACTTACGCCCTAGTTACATCCTAGTTGCGCCCTGGATGCGCCCTACTTGCGCCCTACTTGTGCCATACTTGTGCCCTAGTTGTGCCCTAGTTGCAGCCTAGTTTTGCCCTACTTGCGTCCTAGTTACGCCCTAGTTGCACCCTACTTGTGCCCTAGTTGCGCCCTACTTGCACCTTAGTTACGCCCTAGTTGCGCCTCAGTTGGGCACTAGCTACGTCCTAGTTGCACCCTAGTTGCGCCCTACTTGCGTCCTTCTTGCGCCCTAGTTGTGCCCTAGTTGAGCCCTAGTTTTACCCTACTAGCACCCTACTTGCGCCCTACTTGCACCCTAGTTGTGTCCTAGTTGCACCCTACTTGCACCCTACTTGCACCCTAGGTGTCCCAAGTTGTGCCCTAGTTGCACCCTACTTGCGCCCTACTTGCATCCTCGTTGCACCCAATTTGCATCCTAGTTGCGACCTACTTGTGTCCTACTTACGTCCTACTTACGTCCTAGTTGTGCCCTAGTTGCGTACTAGTTGCACCCCACTTGCGTCCTACGTGCGTCCTACTTGCACCCTACTTGCACCCTAGTTGCATCCTAGTTGCATCCTACTTGCGCCCTACTGAACCCTAGTCACGTCCTAGTTGCGTCCTTGTTGCACCCTACTTGCACCCTAGTTGGGCCCTACTTGCGCCCTAGTTGCACCCTACTTGCGTCCTACTTGTGCCCTTGTTGCGTCCTAGTTACGCCCTAGTTACGCCCTCTTTGCGTCCTACTTGCGTCCTAGTTGCGTTCTACTTGCGCCCTAGTTGTGTCCTAGATGCGCCTCAGTTGGGCACTAGCTACGTCCTAGTTGCGCCCTAGTTGCACCCTAGTTGCGCCCTAGTTGCACCCTAGTTGCGCCCTTCTTGTGCCCTAGTTATTTCCTACTTGCGCCCTAGTTGTGCCCTAGTTGCACCCTAGTTGTGTGCTAGTTGCGCCTCAGTTGGGCAC
Organism: Penium margaritaceum; assembly: GCA_023375785.1. NCBI lineage: Eukaryota > Viridiplantae > Streptophyta > Zygnematophyceae > Desmidiales > Peniaceae > Penium > Penium margaritaceum. The sequence continues at coordinate 52,015 of SZWC01001740.1, read as the reverse complement.
TAGCTACGCCCTAGTTGCATCCTAGTTGTACCCTAGTTGCGTACTACTCGCGTCCTACTTGCGCCCTAGTTGCGCCCTAGTTGCGCCCTAGTTGTGCCCTAGTTGCGCCCTATTTGCGCCTCAGTTGGGCACTAGCTACGCCCTAATTGCGCCCTAGTTGCACCCTAGTTGCACCCTAGTTACGCACTACTTGTGTCCTACTTGTCCCCTAGTTACGTCCTAGTTGTGCCCTAGTTGCGCCCTGTTTGCGCCCTACTTGCACCCTCGTTGCGCCCTGGTTGTACCCTAGTTGTACTTTACTTGCACCCTACTTGCACCCTACCTGCGCCCAGTTACGCCCCAGTTGCGCCCTAGTTACGTCCTACTTGCATCCTACTTGCACCCTACTTGCGTCCTAGGTGTGCCCTAGTTGCACCCTAGTTGCACCCTAGTTGCTTCCTACTTGCACCCTACTTGCATCCTAGTTGCACCCTACTTGCACCCTACTTGCACCCTAGTTGCACCTCAGTTGGGCACTAGCTACGTCCTAGTTGCGGCCTAGTTGCACCCTAAGTACCCCCTAGTTGCGCCCTACTTGCGCCCTAGTTGCACCCTAGTTGCACCCTATTTGCGTCCTACTTGCGTCCTAGTTGCGCCCTAATTACGCCCTATTTGTGCCCTACTTCCGCCCTACTTGCGTCCTAGTTACGTCCTAGTTGCGCCCTAGTTGCGTCCTACTTGCGCCCTAGTTGTGCCCTCCTTGCGCCCTAGTTGCACCCTAATTGCGCCTCAGTTGGACAATAGCTACGCCCTAGTTGCGACCTAGTTGTGCTCTAGTTGCACCCTAGTTGCGCCCTACTTGGACCCTACTTGCATCCTAGTTGCGCCCTACTTGCGTCCTACTTGCACCCTAATTGCGCCCCAGTTGCGCCCTACTTGCTCCTCAGTTGGGCACTAACTTCGTCCTAGTTGCGCCCTTCTTGCATCCTACTTGCGTCCTAATTGCGCCCTAGTTGCACCCTAGATGAGCCCTACTTGCGTCCTGCTTGCGCCCTAGTTGTGTCTTAGTTATGCCCTAGTTGTGTCCTACTTTCGTCCTACTTGAGCCCTACTTGCGCCCTAGTTGCACCTTTCTGCCCTAGTTGCACCCTACTTTCTGTCCTAATTGCGCCCTACTTGGATCCTAGTTGCATCCTATTTGCGTCCTAGTTGTACCTTAGTTGGACACTAGCTACGCCCTAGTTGGGCCCTAGTTGTGTCCTAGTTACGTCCTACTTGCGTCCTACTTGCGCTCTAGTTACGTCCTACTTGTACCCTAGTTGCGCCCTAGTTGCGTACTACTTGTGCCCTAGTTGTGCCCTGGTTGCATCCTAGATGCACCACAGTTGGGCACTAGCTACATTGATAGTAACGCCCAAGTTGCGCCCTAGTTGCGCCCTAGGTGCGTCCTACTTGCGCCCGTCTTGCATCCTAGTTACACGCTACTTGCGCCCTAGTTGCGCCCTAGTTGCACCCTAGTTGTACCCTAGTTGTGCCCTAGTTGCGCCCTAGTTGTACCCTAGTTGTGCCCTAGTTGCACCCTAGTTACACCCTAGTTGCACCCTAGTTGCTCCCTTATTGCGTCCTACTTGTGCCCTAGTTGTGCCTTACTTGCGCCCTAGTTGTGCCGTAGTTGCGCCCTAGTTGCGTCTCACTGGGGCACTAGCTACGCCCTAGTTGCACCCTAGGTGCGCCCTAGTTGCGCCCTAGTTGCGCCCTAGTTGCACCCTAGTTGCGCCCTACTTGCACCATACTTGCGCCCTAATTGCGCTTTAGTTATGCCCTACTTGCGCCCTACTTGCGCCCTAGTAGCGTCCAAGTTGTTCCCTAGTCTTGCCCTACTTGCACCCTACTTGCACCCTACTTGCGCCCTAGTTGCGTCCTAGTTCCGTCCTAGTTGCACCCTTGCGCACTATTTGCACCCTACTTGTGCCCTAGTTGCGCCCTAGTTGTGCCCTAGTTGCGTCCTACTTTTGCCCTACTTATACCCTAGTTGCGCCCTAGTTGCAGCCTAGTTACGTCCTAGTTGTGTCCTAGACTCGTCCTACTTGCGCCCTAGTTGCACCCTACTTGCGTCCTACTTGTGCCCTAGTTGCACCCTAGTTGCACCCTAGTTGCGCCCTACTTGTGTCCTACTTCCAACCTAGTTGCACCCTAGTTCTACCCTAGCTGCGCCCTACTTGCGCCCTACTTGCATCCTAGTTGCACCCTAGTAGCGCCCTAGTTGTGCCCTAGTTGCGCCCTAGTAGTGTGCTAGTTGCGCCTCTGTTGGACACTAGCTATGGCATTATTGCGCCCTAGATGTGCCCTAGTTGCGTCTCTGTTGCACCTCAGTTGGGCCTAGGGCACTAGCTACACCCTAGTTGCGCCCTAGTTGCACCCTAGTTGCACCCTAGTTGCACCCTAGTTACACCCTACTTACGTCCTACTTCCGTCCTACTTGCGTCCTAGAGGCGCCCTAGTTGTGCCCTAGTTTCACCCTAGTTGTGTCCTACTTGCGTTCTACTTGCACCGTAGTTACGTCCTAGTTGCGCCCTACTTGCGCCCTACTTACACCCTACTCGCGCCGTAGTTACGTCCTAGTTGCGTCCTAGTTGCGTCCTAGTTACGCCCTACTTGTACCCTACTTGCGCCGTACTTGCGTCCTAGTTGTTCCCTACTTGCGCCCTACTTGCGCCCTAGTTGCGCCTCACTTGGACACTAGCTACACCCTAGTTACGCCCTAGTTGCGTCCTAGCTGCGTCCTAGTTGCGTCCTAGTTGCGTCCTAGTTACGTCCTACTTGCGCCCTACTTGCGCCCTAGTTACGTCCTAGTTGCATCCTGGATGCGCCCTACTTGCGCCCTACTTACGCCATACTTGTGCCCTAGTTGTGCCCTAGTTGTGCCCTAGTTGTTCCCTACTTGCGTTCTAGTTACGCCCTAGTTGCACCCTATGTGCGCCCTACTTGCGCCCTACTTGCACCCTAGTTGCGCCCTAGTTGCGCCTCAGTTGGGCACTAGCTACGTCCTAGTTGCACCCTAGTTGCGCCCTACTTGCGCCCTTCTTGCGCCCTAGTTGTGCCCTAGTTGAGCCCTAGTTGTGCCCTACTAGCGCCCTACTTGGGCCCTAGTTGTACCCTAGATGTGCCCTACTTTCACCCTACTTGTACCCTACTTGCACCCTAGGTGCGCCCTAGTTGTGCCCTAGTTGCACCCTACTTGCGCCCTACTTGCATCCTCGTTGTACCCAATTTGCATCCTAGTTGCGACCTACTTGCGTCCTACTTACGTCCTACTTACGTCCTAGTTGTGCCCTAGTTGCGTCCTAGTTGCACCCCACTTGCGTCCTCCCTGTGCCCTACTTGCACCCTAGTTGCACCCTAGTTGCGTCCTAGTTGCATCCTACTTGTGCCCTACTGAACCTTAGTCACGTCCTAGTTGCGTCCTTGTTGCATCCTACTTGCACCCTACTTGCGCCCTACTTGCACCCTAATTGCACCCTACTTGCGTCCTACTTGTGTCCTAGTTGCGCCCTAGTTGCGCCCTAGTTACGCCCTCTTTGCGTCCTACTTGCATCCTAGTTGCGCCCTACTTGCGTCCTAGTTGTGTCCTAGATGCGCCTCAGTTGGGCACTAGCTATGCCCTAGTTGCGCCCTAGTTGCACCCTAGTTGCGCCCTAGTTGCACCCTAGTTGCGTCCTACTTGTATCCTAGTTACGTCCTACTTGCGCCCTAGTTGTGCCCTAGTTGTACCCTAGTTGTGCCCTAGTTGCGCCTCAGTTGGGCACTAGCTACGCCCTAGTTGTACCCTAGTTGCACCCTAGTTGCGCACTAGCGTCCTACTTGCGCCCTAGTTGCGTCCTAGTTGCGCCCTAGTTGCGCCCTAGTTGCGCCTCAGTTGGGCACTAGCTACGCGCTAGTTGCGCCCTAGTTGCACCCTAGTTGCGCCCTAGTTGTGCCCTAGTTACGCACTACTTGTGTCCTACTTGCCCCCTAGTTACGTCCTAGTTGTGCCCTAGTTGCGCCGTGCTTGCGCCCTACTTGCGCCCTAGTTGTGCCCTAGTTGTGCACTAGTTGCACTTTACTTGCACCCTATTTGCACACTACCTGCGCCCAATTACGCCCCAGTTGAGCCCTAGTTACGTCCTACTTGCGTCCTACTTGCACCTTACTTGTGTCCTGGGTGTGCCCTAGTTGCGCCCTAGTTGCACCCTAGTTGCTTCCTACTTGTACCCTACTTGCGTCCTAGTTGCACCCTAGTTGCACCCTAGTTGCACCCTAGTTGCGCCTCAGTTGGGCACTAGCTACATCCTACTTGCGGCCTAGTTGCGCCCTAGGTTCCCCCAAGTTGCGCCCTAGTTGCGCCCTAGTTGCGCCCTACTTGCACCCTACTTGCGTCCTACTTGCGTCCTAGTTGCGCCCTAATTGTGCCCTAGTTGTGTCCTACTTGCGTCCTAGTTGCGTCCTACTTGTGCCCTAGTTACGTCCTAGTTGCTCCGTAGTTGCGTCCTGCTTGCGCCCTAGTTGCACCCTAATTGCGCCTCAGTTGGACACTAGCTACGCCCTAGTTGCGCCCTAGTTGTGCTCTAGTTGTACCCTACTTGCGCCCTACTTGGGCCCTACTTGCATCCTAGTTGCGCCCTACTTGCGTCCTACTTGCACCCTAATTGCGCCCCAGTTGCGCCCTACTTGCGCCTCAGTTGGACACTAACTTCCTCCTAGTTGCGTCTTAGTTCCACCCTAGTTGCACCCTAGTTACGCCCTACTTGCGCCCTACTTGCGTCCTAATTGCGCCCTAGTTGCACCCTAGTTGAGCCCTAATTGCCTCCTGCTTCCGCCCTAGTTTTGTCCTAGTTATGCCCTAGTTGTGCCCTACTTTCGTCCTACTTAAGCCCTACTTGCGCCCTAGTTGCGCCTTTCTGCCCTAGTCGCACCCTACTTGCACCCTAATTGCGCCCTACTTGGATCCTAGTTGCATCCTATTTGGGCCCTAGTTGCGCCTCAATTGGGCACTAGCTACGCCCTAGTTGCGCCCTAGTTGCGCCCTAGTTGTGTCCTAATTGCGCCCTACTTGCATCCTACTTGCGCTCTGGTTTTGTCCTACTTGTGCCCTAGTTGCGGCCTAGTTGCGTACTACTTGCACCCTAGTTCTGCCCTGGTTGCATCCTAGTTGCGCCTCAGTTGGGCACTAGCTATGTCCTAGTAACGCCCAAGTTGCGCCCTAGTTGCGTCCTAGGTGCGTCCTACTTGCGCCCTGCTTGCACCCTAGTTACACGCTACTTGCGCCCTAGTTGCGCCCTAGTTACGCCCTAGTTGTACCCTAGTTGTGCCCTAGTTGCGCCCTAGTTGTACCCTAGTTGTGCCCTAGTTGCACCCTAGTTACACCCTAGTTGCGCCCTAGTTTCTTCCTTCTTGCATCCTACTTGCGCCCTAGTTGCGCCTTACTTGCGCCCTAGTTGTGCCCTAGTTGCGCCCTAGTTGCGTCTCACTTGGGCACTAGCTATGCCCTAGCTGCACCCTAGGTGAGCCCTAGTTGCGCCCTAGTTGCGCCCTAGTTGCACCCTAGTTGCGCCCTACTTGCACCCTACTTGCACCCTAATTGTACTTTAGTTCTGCCCTATTTGGGCCCTACTTGTGCCCTAGTTGCGTCCTAGTTGTTCCCTAGTCTTGCCCTACTTGCACCCTACTTGCACCCTACTTGCGCCCTAGTTGTGTCCTAGTTGCGCCCTAGTTGCACCCTTCTTACGCACTATTTGCGCCCTACTTGTGCCCTAGTTGCGCCCTAGTTGCGCCCTAGTTGCGTCCTACTTGCGCCCTACTTGCACCTAGTTGCGCCCTAGTTGCGCCCTAGTTGCACCCTAGTTGCGCCCTACTTGCACCCTACTTGCACCCTACTTGCGCCCTAGTTGTGTCCTAGTTGCGCCCTAGTTGCACCCTTCTTACGCACTATTTGCGCCCTACTTGTGCCCTAGTTGCGCCCTAGTTGCGCCCTAGTTGCGTCCTACTTGCGCCCTACTTGCACCTAGTTGCGCCCTAGTTGCGCCCTAGTTATGCACTAGTTGTGTCCTACATTCGTCCTACTTGCGCCCTAGTTGCACCCTACTTCGTCCTACTTGTGCCCTAGTTGCAACCTAATTGCACCCTAGTTGCGCCCTACTTGCGTCCTACTTGCGTCCTACTTGCAGCCTAGTTGCACCCTAGTTCCACCCTAGTTGCGCCCTACTTGCGCCCTACTTGCATCCTAGTTGCACCCTAGCAGCGCCCTAATTGTACCCTAGTTGCTCCCTAGTAGTGTCCTAGTTGCGCCTTAGTTGGGCACTAGCTATGGCGTTGTTGCGCCCTAGTTGCGTCCTAGTTGCACCTCAGTTGGGCCTCAGTTGGGCACTAGGTAAACCCTAGTTGCGCCCTTGTTGCACCCTAGTTGCGCCCTAGTTGCACCCTAGTTGCGCCCTACTTACGTCCTACTTCCGTCATACTTGCGCCCTAGAGGTGCCCTAGTTGTGCCCTAGTTGTACCCTAGTTGTGTCCTACTTGCGTCCTACTTGCGCCGTAGTTACGTCCTAGTTGCGTCCTACTTATGTCCTACTTGCGCCCTACTTGCGTCCTACTTGCGCCCTAGTTGCGCCCTAGTTGCAGCCTAGTTATGCCCTACTTGCACCCTATTTGCGCCCTCCTTGCACCCTACTTGCGGCCTAGTTGTGCCCTAGTTGCACCCTAGTTGTGCCCTAGTTGCGCCCTAGTTGCAAGTCAGTTGGACACTAGCTACGTCCTAGTTGCGCCCTACTTGCGCCCCACTTGCGCCCTACTTGCATCCTAGTTGCACCCGAGTTACGCCCTAGTTGCGCCCTAGTTGCGCCTAAGTTGGGCACTAGTTACGCCCTAGTTGCGCCCTAGTTGCTTTCAACTTGCGCCCTAGTTGCACCCTAGTTGCGCCCTAGTTGCGCCCTACTTGCGTCCTAGTTATGTCCTAGTTGCGTCCTAGTTGTGTCCTACTTGCGTCCTACCTGTGCCCTATTTGCGCCCTTGTTGTGCCCTAGTTGCGCCCGAGTTGCAGCCTACTTGCACCCTACTTTCGTCCTACTTGCACCCTAGATGCGCCCTAGTTGCGCCCTACTTGCGCCCTAATTGCGCCCTAGTTGCACCCTAGTTGCGTTCTAGTTGCGCCTCAGTTGGGCACTAGCTAGGCCCTAGTTGCACCCTAGTTGCACCATAGTTCCGTCCTAGTTGTGTCTTAGTTGCGCCCTACTTGCGCCCTAGTTGCGACCTACTTGCGCCCTAGTTGCGCCCTATTTGCGCCTCAGTTGGGCACTAGCTACGCCCTACTTGTGCCCTAGTTGCGCCCTAGTTGCGTCCTAGTTGTGCCCTACTCGTGCCCTAGTTGCGTCCTAGTTGCGCCCTACTTGCATCCTACTTGCGCTCTACTTGCACCCTAGTTGCACCCTAGTTGCATCCTAGTTGATTCCTACTTGCGCCCTAGTTGCGCCCTAGTTGCGCCCTAGTTGCACCCTTCTTGCGTCCTACTTGCGCCCTACTTGGACCCTACTTGCGCCCTATTTGTGCCCTAGTTTTTCCCTATTTACATCCTAGTTGTGTCCTACTTGCGCCCTGCTTGTGTCCTACTTGCGTCCTAGTTGCGCCCTACTTGTGTCCTAGTTGCGCCTCCGTTGGACACTAGCTACGCCCTATTTGCACCCTAGTTGCACCCTAGTTGCACCCTAGTTGTGCCCTAGTTGTACCCTAGTTGCATCCTAGTTGTGCCCTACTTGCGCCCTAGTTGCGCCCTACTTGCGCCTAAGTTGCACCCTAGTTGCGTCCTAGTTGCGTCCTAGTTGTGTCTTAGTTGGTCACTAGCTTCGCCCTAGTTGCATCCTAGTTGCGCCCTAGTTGCGCCCTACTTGTGCCCTACTTGCACCCTAGTTGCGTCCTAGTTGCGCCCTAGTTTTGCCCTAGTTGCGCCCTAGTTACGCACTACTTGCGTCGTACTTGCGCCCTACTTGCGCCCTATTTGCACCCTAGTTGCGCCCTTCTTGCGTCCTACTTGCACCTTACTTGCGCCCTTGTTGCGCCCTAGTTGCGTCCTAGTTGTGCCCTACTTGCATCCTACCTACGCCCTATGTACGCCCTAGTTGCGCCCTAGTTGCGCCCTAGTTGCGCACTATTTGCACCCTACTTGCATCCTAGTTGCGCTCTACTTGCGCCCTAGTTGTGCCCTACTTGCCCCCTACTTGCGTCCTAGTTGCGCCCTACTTGCCCCCTACTTGCGCCCTAGTTGCATCCTACGTGCGCCCTGGTTGCGTCCTAGTTGCGCCTCTGTTGGGCACTAGCTACGTTCTAGTTGCGCCCTAGTTTCGTCCTAGTTTCGCCTTGGTTGTGCCCTACTTGCGCCCAAGTTGCGCCCTACTTGCGCCCTACTTGCGGCCGACTCGCGCATTAGTTGCGGCCTAGTTGCACCTCAATTGGACACTAGCTACGTCCTAGTTGCGCCCTAGTTGTACCCTAGGTACGTCCTAGTTGCACCCTACTTGCACCCTAGTTGCGCCCTATTTGCACCCTAGTTACACCCTACTTGCGTCCTACTTGTACCCTAGTTGCACCCTAGTTGCGCCGTAGTTGAGCCCTACTTGCGTCCTACTTGAGTCCTACTTGCGCCCTAGTTATGCCCTAGTTGCGCCCTAGTTGTGCCCTACTTGCGCCTTAGTTGCGCCCTTCTTGCACCCTAGTTCATGTATGCCCAATGGAGTCAAAATCATGCACTATATTTCTAGTGCACTACTCTGGTGCGCTCCAACTCCATGCACTACCACCATACACTCTTCAACGAGTGCACACAAACAGTGTGCTTCCAAAATTTTGTATATTTCCTACCCTCGCTTCCCTTCTATTTCTCTTTCTCTCTCTCTCTCTCTCTCTCTCTCTCTCTCTCTCTCTCTCTCTCTCTCTCTCTCTCCCTCTCTCTCTCTCTCTCTCTCTCTCTCTCTCTCT
>SZWC01001740.1:23253-42255 GCA_023375785.1 Penium margaritaceum | reverse complement strand
TCTCTCTCTCTCTCTCAATCCCTTGTTCTCATTCTTGATCTCCTTCATCTCTTTCTTTATCTCTCTATATATTTATCTATTTCTCTATACTGGTCCCTCTTCTCCCTCTTTCCATCTGTCCATCCTCGTATTTTTCAAACACATTTTAATCTTGACATCTCTTCCTCCTCCTATTTGCCCTCAAACACAAACTTGACATTTGTGTTCTCTCACAAACGTCGAGTTTTAGAGATGCTTTTGAACTGAACAATCCCAATGAACATCCATGTTTGCGGATGTCGGTCGCACACTCAATGTGTGATAAGTACACTTCCCCACATATTTGGAGCGCACTCGCCACATGCACTACCCCCGTACACTAGGGGTCATCTAGGGAGCACAATTGAGATGATCGACGTCGTATCTATCGCTACTATACCGGTAAGGACAGACCTCCCCAACAGAGACGGCCGGTAACTGCCGGTAAGCAAACGAGCGTCAGCTATGGACATGGTGTGGAATTTTCATCCCCAAACCCAATATGCAAATATTGAGTCTCCATTAGGTTATGATCGTTTTTATGTTTGGTAATAAACAGTTTGAGCCATGAAATTGCACAAACCCTTGACATAATAATTGAAGGCTTCCAGGTTATGTATGGAGGAACATGATTTGATGCCTTATGGACGTGTATTTTTGACACATGAGGCAATAATGTGACAAATTAATTCACATATATATTCTCACTAATTATATTTTACAGAAAATTCATATTTAAGCACTAGATGCGATCTAAGAGTACTTTTCAATGGTGACTGGGCGTTCTTACAGCATGTTATTGCTCCACGCATTGAGGTCCTGCCAAGGAAGAAGATTGTTAGGCCATATACAATAAATGAAGAATATGCTAGGACACATGAGATAGAGTGGCACACTGAGTGCACCCTTCAATGAATTCTAAATAGTGACAGATTACACTTACCACATACACTAGCCCCACACACTGAGATCCTTCGTAAGGAAAAAAAATCTTTCCCCCATGTAAGACAAAACGCAAGATGTGGTGGGACACATGAGACAAAGTAGCACACTGAGTGCGACCTTAGTCTACTTTTGTATGGTGACTGAGCGCACTTGCCACATACACTAGCCCCACGCACTCAGGTCCTTCTTAAGGAGAGAATGGTTTGGCCATACAAGACAAAAAAAAGATGTGGTTGAACACATGAGACAAAGCAGCACACTGAGTGCACTCGGTGTACTTTTGTATGGTGAATGAGCGCACTTGCCACATACACTAGCCCCACGCACTAGGGTCCTTCTTAAGAAGAGAATGGTTTGGCCATATAAGACAAAAAAAAACAAGATGTGGTGGAATACATGAGAAAAAGTAGCACACTGAGTGCGCTCTTGGTGTACTTTTATATGGTGAAATACACACTTGCCACATAAACTAGTCCCACGCACTAGGATCCTTATTAAGACGAGAATGGTTTGGCCATATAGGACAAGAAGCAACATGTCTTCAGACATAAGAGACAGAGTAGTGCACACAGTAAGCTTTAAGTGTACGTTTGTATAGCGAGTGTGGATGCTTGCCACATACACTAGCCCCATGCACTGAGGTCTCTTTTAAGGAGAGAATGGTTTGGCCATATAGGACAAAAGTATACTGCTGCCATCCACACTGGAAGGAGTGTACGGATGAGTGTAAAGAATACTCTTTCATCCACAAAAGTATACTCTTTGATCAGAGCACACTCAAGGCACACACAAAAATACTAGTATATGGAATGACCTCGATTAACCATACCTCCCCTAGTTGCACCCTAGTTGCGCCTCGGCTGGACACTAGCTACGTCCTAGTTGCGCCCTAGTTGCGTCCTATTTACGCCCTAGTTGCGCCCTAGTTGCGCCCTACTTGCGTCCTAGTTGCACCCTAGTTGCGCCCTAGTTGCATCCTAGTTGCATGTCAATTGGACACTAGCTATGCCCTGGTTGCATCCTATTTGAGCCCTAGTTGAGCCCTAGTTGCATCCCAGTTGTGCCCTAGTTGTGCCCTAATTGCACCCCACTACGCCCTACTTGTTCCCTAGTTGCCCCCTAGTTGCACATTAGTTGCACCCTACTTGCGTCCTACTTCCGCCCTACTTGCGTCCTAGTTGCGCCCTAGTTGCGTCCTACTTGTGTCTCAATTGCACCCTAGTTGCACCCTAATTGCGCCCTAGTTATACCCTGGTTGCGCCATGCTTACGCCCTACTTGCGGCCTACTTGCGCCCTACGTGCGCCCTAGTTGCGCCCTACTTGCGCCCTAGTTGCGCCCTAGTTGCGCCCTAGTTGCACCCTAGTTGCGCCCTAGTTGCGTCCTAGTTGCGCCTCAGTTGGATACTCGCCTCAGTTGGATAATAGCAATGCCCTAGTTGTGTCGTAATTATGTCCTAGTTGCGCCCAACTTGCGCCCTACTTGTACCATACTTGCGTCCTACTTGCGCCCTAGTTGCGCCCCAATTGCGCCCTAGTTACGCCCTAGTTGCGCCCTAGTTGCGCCTCGGTTGGGCACTAGCTCCGTCCTAGTTGCGCCCGAGTTGCGACTTGTTGTGCCCTACTTGCGCCCTAATTTTGCCCTAGTTACGTCCTAGTTGCGCCCTAGTTGCGTCCTAGTTGCGTCCTACTTACGCCTTACTTGTGCCTTAGTTGTGCCCTAGTTGCACCCTAGTTGCACCTCTACTATCGCCCTACTTGCGTCCTACTTGCGCCCTAGTTGTGTCCTAGTTACGCCCTAGTTACGTTCTGTTTACGCACTACTTGCGTCCTAGTTGCGTCCTAGTTGCGTCCTAGTTGCGTCCTAGTTGCGTCCTAGTTGTGCCTTAGTTGTGCCCTACTTGCGCCGTACTTGCGCCCTAGTTCTGCCCTAGTTGTACCCTAGTTGTACCCTAGTTGCGCCCTAGTTGCTCCCTAGTTGTGCCCTACTTGCGCCCTAGTTGCGCCCTAGTTATGCCCTACTTGTGCCCTAGTTACGCCCTAGTTGCGCCCTAGTTGCACCTAGTTGGTTTAAATTGAACTCCGGCTACGCGCTAGTTGCGCTCTAGTTGCGTCCTAGTTGCGCCCTAATTGCACCCTAGTTGTGCCCTAATTGCGTCTCAGTTGGACACTAGCTTCGCCCTAGTTGCACCCAAGTTGTGCCCTAGTTGCACCCTACTTACGCCCTACATGCGCCCTAGTTGTGCCCTAGTTGTGTCCTAGTTGCGTCCTAGTTGAGCCTAAGTTGGGCACTAGCTCCTCAGTTGGACACTAGCTACGCCCTAGTTGCACCCTAGTTGCCTCCTAGTTGTGCCCTAGTTGCACCCTAGTTGTGTCCTAGTTGCGTCCTACTTGTGTCCTACTTGCTTCCTAGCTGCGTCCTAGTTGCATCCTAGTTGCGCCCTACTTGCACCCTACTTACTTCCTACTTGTACCCTAGTTGTGCCCTAGGTGCACCCTACTTGCGCCCTAGTTGCGCCCTCGCTGTGCCCTAGTTGCACCCTAGATATACCCTACTTGCACCCTAGTTGCACCCTACTTGCGTCCTAGTTACGCCCTAGTTGTGCCTCAGTTGGGCACTAGCTACGTCCTAGTTGCGCCCTAGTTGCGCCCTACTTGTCCCCTACTTGTGCCCTAGTTGCGCCCTACTTGCGCCCCAGTTGCGCCCGACTTGCACCCCAGTTGCGCCCTAGTTGCGCCTCAGTTAGGCACTAGCTACACCCTTGTTGCGTCCTAGTTGTGTCCTAGTTGCACCCTAGTTACGTCCTAGTTGCGCCCTAGTTGCGTCCTAGTTACGCCCAAGATGCGCCCTAGTTGCTCCCTACTTGCGCCCTACTTGCACCCCAGTTGTGCCCTAGTTGCGCCCTAGTTGCACCCTACTTGCGTCCTACTTGTGCCCTATTTGCGCCCTAGCTGCGCCCTAGTTGCACCCTACCTGCGTCCTACTTGCGCCCTAGTTGCGCCTAGTTGCACCCTAGTTGTGCCCTAGTTGCGCCTCAGTTGGGCACTAGCTACGCCCTAGTTGCGCCCTAGTTGCACCCTACTTGCGTCCTACTTGTGCCCTATTTGCGCCCTAGCTGCGCCCTAGTTGCACCCTACCTGCGTCCTACTTGCGCCCTAGTTGCGCCTAGTTGCACCCTAGTTGTGCCCTAGTTGCGCCTCAGTTGGGCACTAGCTACGCCCTAGTTGCGCCCTAGTTTCACCCTAGTTGCACCCTAGTTGCGCCCTAGTTGTACCCTGGTTACGCCCTCCTTGCGCCCTACTTGCGTCCCAGTTGTGCCCTAGTTGTGCCCTTCTTGTACCCTACTTGCGTCCTACTTGCGCCCTACTTGCGGCCTAGTTGCGTCCTAGTAACGCCCTAGTTGCACCCTAGTTGTGCCCTACTTGCGTCCTACTTGCGCCCTACTTGCGTCCTAGTTGCACCCTAGTTTCGTCCTAGTTGCGTCCTACTTGCGTCCTACTTGCGCCCTAGTTGCACCCTAGTTGTGCCCTAGTTGTGCCCTACTTGCGTCCTAGTTGCACCCTACTTGCACCCTAGTTGCATCCTAGTTGCACCCTAGTTGCGCCTGAGTTGGGCACTAGCTACACCCTAGTTCTGCCCTAGTTGTACCCTAGTTACGCCCTAGTTGTGCCTCACTTGCGCCCTATTTGTGCCCTACTTGTGCACTAGTTGCCCCCTAGTTGCGCCCTAGTTGCGCCTCAGTTAGACACTAGCTACGCCCTAGTTGAACCCAAGTTACGTCCTAGTTGCACCCTAGTTGTGCCCTAGTTGTGCCCTACTTGCGTCCTACTTGCGCCCTAGTTGCCTCCTAGTTACGCCCTGGTTGCGCCCTAGTTGCGCCATAATTACGCCCTTCTAGCGCACTACTTGCGCCCTAGATCGCCCTAGTTGTGCTCTAGTTGCGCCTTAGTTGGTCGCTAGCTATGCCCTAGTTGCGCCCTAGTTGCGCCCTGGTTACGCCCTAGTTGCGCACTACTTGCGCCCTAGTTGCGCCCTAGTTGCACCCTAGTTGCGTCCTAGTTGCGACCTAGTTGCGCCCTACTTGCGTCCTACTTGCGCCCTAGTTGCGCCCTAGTTGCACCCTAGTTGCTCCCTAGTTACGCCCTAATTTCGCCCTAGTTGTACTCTACTTGCGCCCTAGTTCCACCCTGGTTGCGCCTCAGTTGGGCACTAGCTACGCCCTAGTTGCGCCCTAGTTGTACCCTAGCTGTGCCGTAGTTGTACCCTACTTGCGCCCTACTTGCGTCCTAGTTGCGCCCTACTTGCCTCCTAGTTGCGTCCGACTTGCGCCCTAGTTGCGCCCTAGTTGCGCCCTAGTTGCGCCTCAGTTGGGCACTAGCTATGCCCTAGTTGCGTCCAAGTTGTGCCCTATATGCACCCAAATTGCGCCCTAGCTGTGCCCTAGTTGCGTCCTAGTTGCAACCTAGTTGCACCCTTGTTGCGTCCTAGTTGCGCCCTAGTTGTGCCCTTCTTGTACCCTACTTGCGTCCTAGTTACGCCCTAGTTGCGTCCTAGGTGCGCCCTACTTGAATCCTACTTGCGTCCTACTTGTACCCTAGTTGCGCCCTAGTTACGCCCTAGTTGCGTCCTAGTTCCGCCCTAGTTGCGCCCTACTTACCCCTTACTTGCACCTTACTTGCACCCAAGTTGCACCCTTGTTATGCCCTAGTTGCGCCCTGATTGCGCCTTACTTGCGCCCTAGTTACGTTCTAGTTGCGTCCTAGTTGTGCCATAGTTGTGCCCTAGTTGTGCCCTACTTGCGCCCTACTTGCGCCCTAGTTGTGTCCTACTTGAGCTCTAGTTGCGCCCGCCTTGCACCCTAGTTTCGCCCTAGTTGTGCCTCATTTAGACACTAGCTATGCCCTAGTTGTGCCCTAGTTGCGTCCTAGTTGTGCCCTAGTTTTGTCCTACTTGCACCCTACTTGTGCCCTAGTTACACCCTAGTTGTACTCTAGTTGCGTCCTACTTGAGCCATATTTGCGCTCTCATTTCGCCCCAGTTGCGCCCTAGTTGTGCCCTAATTGCGCCCTACTAGCCCCCTACTTGTGCCCTAGTTACGCCCTAGTTGCATCCTAGTTCCGCTCTACTTGTGCCCTACTTGCACCGTACTTGTACCCTAGTTGCACCCTAGTTGCGCCCTACTTGCATCCTACTTGTGCGTTTAGTTGTACCCTAGATTCGCTCTAGTTGCATCCTCTTGCACCCTAGTTGTACCCTACTTGCGGGATAGTTGTGTCCTAGTTGTGCCTCAGTTGGACACTACCTATGCCCTAGTTGCGCCCTAGTTGCACCCTACTTTCGTCCTTCTTGCGCTCTACTTGCACCCTATCTGCGTCCTAGTCGCGTCCTACTTGCGCCCTAGTTACGTCCAAGTTTCGCCGTACTTGCGCCCTACTTGTGCCATAGTTACACCCTAGTTGCGCCCTACTTGCACCTTAAATGAACCCTATGTGGGCCGTATTTGTGCCCAAGTTGCGCCCTACTTGCGCCGTAATTATGCCCTACTTTCACCCTAGTTGCACCCTTGTTGTGCCTCCGGTGGGCACTAGCTATGCCCTAGTTGCACCCTACTTGTGCCCTACTTGCACCCTAGTTGTGCCCTACTTGCACCCTTCTTGCGCCCAACTTGCGGCCTAGTTGCACCCTTGTTGCGCCTCAGTTGGACACTAGCTACGCCCTAGTTGCGCCCTAGTTGCGTCCTAGATGCGTCCTAGTGACGCCCTAATTGCGTCCTAGTCTCGCCCTAGTTGCGCCCTAGTTACGCCCTAGTTGCGTCCTACTTGCGTCCTACTTGCGTCCTAGTTGTGCCCTAGTTGCACCCTAGTTGCGTCCTACTTTCTTCCTACTTGCCTCCTCCCTGTGTCCTACTTGCGCCCTAGTTGTACCCTAGTTGCGCCCTAGTTGCGCCCTACTTGTGCCCTAGTTGCGACCTAGTTGCACCCTTGTTACGTCCTAGTTGCGCCCTACTTGCTCCCTAGTTACGCCCTACTTGCACCCCAATTGTACCCTAGTTGCGCCTCAGTTGGACACTAGTTACGCCCTAGTTTCACCCTAGTTGCACCGTAGTTATGCCCTAGTTGTGCCCTACTTGCACCCTACTTGCACCCTAGTTGTGCCCTCCTTGCGCTCTAGTTGCGCCCAACTTGCGCCCTAGTTGCGCCCTTGTTGTACCTCAATTGGGCACTAATTACGTCCTAGTTGCACCTTACTTACACCCTAGTTGTGCCCTAGTTGCGCCCTACATGCGACCTAGTTGTGCCCTAGTTGCGCCCTAGTTGTGCCCTAGTTGGGCCCTACTTGCGTCCTTTTTGGACCGTAGTTGCACCCTAGTTACGCCCTAGTTGTGCCCTACTTGCGTCGTCCTTGCGCCCTACTTGCACCCTAGTTACGTCCTAGTTGCGCCCTAGTTGCACCCCACTTGCGTCCTACTTGCACCCTACATGCGCCCTAGTTGCGCCCTAGTTGCGCCATACTTGCATCCTACTTGTGCCCTAGTTGGACCCTAGTTGCGCCTCAGTTGGGCACAAGCTACACCCTAGTTGCACCCTGGTTGTGCCCGAGTTGCGCCCTACTTGCGCCCTACTTGCGCCCTACTTGCGCCCTACTTGTGCCCTAGTTGCTCCCTATTTGCGCCCTAGTTGCGTCCTAGTTACATCCTAGTTGCGTCCCAGTTGGACACTAGCTACACCCTAGTTGCGCCCTAGTTATGCCCTAGTTATGCCCTAGTTGCGTCCTACTTGCCCCTACTTGCGCCCTAGTTACGCCCTAGTTGCGCCCTAGTTGCACCCTAGTTGCGCCCTACTTGCGCCCTGGTTGCATCCTAGTTGTGCCCTCTGTTGGAAATATGAATTGTTAGATGTCACAAAGAGCTCTTATGAGACAGCGCAGACCAATCACATACTCGTGTGGATCAACACAGGCTTGACCAAACCAGATCCACAACACACTGCGATGCGAGAGAGAGATAGGACAAAATCTATAATTCAAGAAACTCCAACTCCTGGTTACAAGGGTATCTACACTCTGAATCTAACTAGTAGGAAAAAGAACTAAAAAAATCACTTGCTTATGTAGTCCTGTCGCTGTTCACGCCTCGCATATCGCGTCGTGCACAACGACAGTCCTTGAGCACTGTTCCGCTAAGTGTGCCCGAGCCATCCCATAGGTGAGGATCTGTTTGCGTCCCCTCCGATCGGTCATCCAAGATCCCCCCCTCTTCTCGCAGTCCTTCACAGATTTATGTATCGGTCGTAGACCGTAGAATGTAGTTCATCTGGAAGTCGCAGGCTGTCAATGTTGTTCAATGATCGATCATGAGATCAATAATCGAAACCTGTCCGCCGCTCTGGTCCGGTCTTCCGTGTCTGCCTTTGGCAGTTCCTGTCGATGCTCCACGTCAGCCACTGCGGTCCATCGGAGCTTCCCCAACCCTCTTCGCTCAATAGTGCAAAGACCCACATGATATAACCTGTTGCTCAGAGGTATTCTATCGCAAACAGGTACAATTGAGTGGACTGGTGGAGGAATGGGATTACCCTCTCTGGCAGTCCCAACAGGGCAGGAGTACAGTAGAGTAGGCTGCAGAGGGTCAGGGGAGAGGGTAAAACTTCTCCCCTGGTCCTCTGGGTTTTGCCCCATTGGAGCATACCTTTTGCTCATTTCTAACATTCCCCCCCATATGCTCCAATGTCCTCAACGAAACAGCAAGAAAATAAAACAAGCATAAAACCTTCAAGGCTTCTCTTCCCCCCCAGATCAGTGAACCATTTGTATGTTAAAACATTGTGGCCCTCAAGATCCTTGTCCACAATCCATTCCTCGCATTAGGAGATGTGGAAATCGCTCATCACTCCCTCCCTTGGTGATATATATATTTTGTTTTTGTTACCCAGGGAAGCAAAGACGCTTCGGTACAGTCAACCGAGTCAAGGAGTCAACGAGTCAATAAGCGATGCCGTTTCGTCTGACTTTGCCGTTTGGCACACCATGTTCCACACCATGGAACTGGGATGAGAGCATCGCTTACTCCAGCTGTAGTCTGATTCCCCCACACAGCTTGTCGTGCTGACGGTGCTCCAGTGCCTTTGTGAACATGTCAGAGACTTGATCCTTCGTTCCGACAAACTCAAGCTGCACATCTCCTTCAGCCACTGCATCTCGGACATAGTGATACTAACGTTTCACATGCTTGGTCCTGTCATGCAGTACAGGGTCCTCACTCAGTGCAATCGTGCCCTGATTGTCACAGAAAATCGTGGTCGGCTCCATTTGGCTGAAGCCAAGTTCTTCGAGCAGCATGCGAAGCCAGACGGCTTCTCTGGTAGCTTCACTTGCTGCTATATACTCAGCCTCAGTAGATGACAAAGCCACTTCTGACTGATTTTTGGACCTTCAACTGACAGGTCCCCCGCTCAGGAGAAAAACATACCCGGACGTTGATTTACTGTTGATCTTGTCACCAGACAGGTCCGCATCGCAGAATCCAGTGAGGTGCACACTGGTCTGTGGGCTGTACTTGATCTTGTACTCAGCGTTGCACTTGAGATACTTGACGCAGCGCTTTGCTGCTGTGACATGGTCCTTCGTAGGGTTTTTGCAGCCCTGGCTGAGAAGTCCAACGGTGTAAGAGAGATCAGGGCGAGTTCCCACACTGGCATACATTAGCGACCCAACCAGGCTGGGGTACAGCTTTGTGTCACTTGGGTCCGCCAGGAGTTCAGGAGTCACCGGCTTGGTGAGACCATGATCCATCGGTAGGGGTGTGCCAGTAGGATGAGGGTTGTGAAGATCAAACTTCTCAGCCATGCGGTTGATGCAGGTGCTTTGGGAAAGGGTGACCTCGGATGGATTCTGACAGTGATGGATCTGGATCCCCAGATAGAAGCGGAGGGGTCCCATATCGCTCATCTCAAAAGTGTCAGACAACGCCTTCTTAAAACTGGTGATGATAGTCAGGGAGTGGCCAAACAGAATGAGGTCGTCAATATTTAGAATCACCCCAAGGTTGTGAAGGCCATCTTTGTAGTACACAGAGTGATCAGAGTGAAGACGCTTGAGACCCTGACCAAGAAAGAACTCGTGGATGCGCTTGTTCCATTACCGCGGGGCCTGTTTGAGGCCGTAGAGGGCTTTGAGCAGCCGACATACCTTGTTCTCCCCCCCCCCCCGGCTGCACAAAACCCTCTGGCTGAGGCATGTAGACATCCTCCTCCAGATCGCCGTTCAGAAACGTAGACTTGACGTCCATCTGGTGAAGAAACCAGCGTTCATGCGCAGCCAGAGCCAGGATGATGCAAATGCTGGAGTACTTGGCAACTGGTGCAAACATATCACTGTAATTGACACCCTGAACCTGGCTGAAGCCGCGGGCCACAAGCCGAGCCTTGTACCTGTCAAGGGCACCATGCTGATCAAGCTTAGCCTTGAAGACCCATTTGCAGGTCACCACAGAGACACCAGGTGGGAGGTCAACAAGTTCCCAGGTCTTCTGCTTCTGGAGTTGTTCAAATTCACTGACAGCAGCAGCGTGCCATTCAGCTGCCTCAGGACGAGTCATGGCATCCTTGTAGCTGACGGGGTCAACAACAGGGGTAACGAAGGCAGAATCCGGGGAAGAGTCAGCACCTGAGAGATTCGGAGAGACGGGGGAGGCCGATGAGGGAGCTGAAGGAGAAGATGGAGAAGCTGAGGGCACAGAACTAGTGTTAGAAGAGGGTCGGCGAGAGGGAACAAGGTCAGTGAAAAGAGCAGCAAGGGCCTGGAGTTTGGCAATGCGAGAAGAGCGATGAGGGGGATCATTGGGGTTCCAGTTGCTGGGGTAGGTTGCAAGATGCGGACGAGGCGCTGGCGGAGGCAGTGGAGGTGGCGGCGGCGGCGGAGGCGGTGGCTGGAGAGGAGGAGCTGTTACAGGAAGATCTTCAGCAGGGATGATGGGAGGGATGATGCCGGCATGATCTTCAGGGCCAAGGTCAACAGGATGCTGAGGTGGAAGCGGCGGTTGAGAGTGAAGAGGGATGAGAAGAAATTCAGGTGGAGCAGTAGGAGTCGCAGAGACACGGTCTGTCAGGGTCTCATCAAAAGTGGTGCTGCTACCCTTGAAAATGGTGCGGGTAGTGGGATCCCACAGTCGGTAGGCTTGACTGTTGTCATCATATCCCACCAGAACACCCTTCTTGGTGTGAGAGCCCAACTTATCTCTGGCAGCAGGAGTGACCCAGGCATAGGCCGTGCTGCCAAAGACACACAGATGTCCAATATTGGGTTGACGACCATGCCAGGCCTCATATGGAGTCTGTTGGCCCTGAAGCTGTTTGCAAGGAATCCTGTTGAGGAGATATCAGGAAGTGTTGACAGCCTCAGCCCAGAAGCCATTGGGAAGGCCAGCAGCATGAAGCATAGACCGGGCCTTTTCAAGAAGAGTCCTGTTCATCCGTTCGGCACGCCCATTTTGTTGTGGGGTATGTGGGACTGTGCGTTGGTGTTGATTGCTGTTGTGTTCATAGAAAGTGGTGAGAGTCTTGTTGACAAACTCCCCACCATTGTCATATCGCACGGCTTTCACACGAGTGTCAAGCTCGTTTTCAACCCGCTTGATCCAAGTGATGATGTGGTCAGCGGCTTCTGATTTGTGACGAAGGAATCGGGCCCAAACAGGATGGGTGAAATCATCCAAAAGAACCAGGAAGTAGTGTTTGCCAGAGATGGATGCGTCCTTGATGCAGCACAGATCCATATGAACCAGATGAAGCTTGGCAGGAGATCTGACATCAGAATAGGTGTTGAAGCTGTCTTGACTTTGTTTGCCTGCAAGGCAAACTTCACAGCAGATGGAGGCAGGCTTGGGCAGGTTAGTGGGAAGCGATTCCACCACAGCCAACGCTGGCCAATGTTGTGAAACCAACATGGCCAAGCCGTTGATGCCATAGAAGAGTTAAAGCATCTTGTCCGGGGGTTGGGACTGTGGAAGGACCACAGGCAGCAAGAGCCACTTCAGTGGTGCCTTCATTGGCCTCGGAGTCCATGTATGGGAGAATGGTAAGATTGCCTTCTCGTTTAGCTTCTGCAACAATCTTTCCCCCCCTGGCATAAATGCAGCAACTCTTGTCAGCATAAAAAATAACTTTGCAGCCTTTGTCATTCAGTTGTGTGACAGAGAGAAGATTTGCTGCTAGTTCTGGAACAAAGAAAACTTCTGCAAACGTCCTGGAGGCCACCTTGCCTTCAAAAGTGATGGCCACACGAACTGTACCCATCCTAATGGCTGGGATGATTCAACCATCCCCAAGTCGAACTGGTTTTGGAGTCTTGAATTCCTTGAAATCAATGAACCAGGTTCTATTGCATGTCATATGTCTGGTACTTCCAGAGTCCAAGATCCAGGCTAAAATCCCCGCAGCCAAGAGAAAGGCACTGTCAATGGAGCAGAGAGCCAGTTCTTCAGTGATGAAGTTGGCTGACTCAGAGGTTGGCTGATGAGGAATATCAAAATGGGGTACTGAGGCAGGTAGATCTTCAGTTGCAGGAATGAAGTTGATAGTGGTATTGTTTGCTCCACTGCCTTGATGTCCAATGCCCTCAATATGATGTATCAACTGAGTCCAGCCTTGAGTCATTTGTGTCATCATTTGCTTGATGTTGCTCAAGAGTGTAGCCTCAGAAGTGGAAGGGAACTGTTCTGTCTCTGGTCCAGTAGTCAGAAGGGCATGTTGTGGAGCCGGGTGCCGTGGCCGTCTTGGTTTGTCACAGTATCTGTTGAGGTGGCCAAGTTGTAGACAGTTCCAGCATTTCACATGTTCGAATCCTTTGCTTCCAGGTGCACCTGGTGGAATGATGCCTCCTTGAGAGATGAGTCGTTGGGGAGCATGTGATGAAAAATTTGTGGTCGAGAAACCACCTTGACCATGGCCGTGGAATTTTGGCCGTTGATTGAAGTGCTGATGTCCCATCCTAGCAGCCAAGGCTGCTTCAACTGCCTCAGGACTTTTGAGATATATATTTTCAGCTCTGAAAAGTGACTCACAGGCTCATTCGAGGGTCAACCCGTATGCACCAACGGCAGGTGCCGGAGGCGCTTGTGCTGCAGGTGCTCCCTGTGCGCCTTGAGCTGGTGCTGGTGCTGGTAAGAGTCTGGCTGCTTCAAGAGTTTGGAGCCTGCTGTCAAATGTTGCACCCTGTTCTTGAAATGCAAGCAGCTGCTCAACGGTGGTGTTGAACCTGGAGGGTAAACTGGAGAATAATCGCAGTACCACCACTTTCTCAGAGAGTGTCTGACCCATGGCGGTGATGCGCTCAACCAATTGCTTGAGTTGGGCCACATGGTCTTCCAATCTGGTGGCCTCTCCCATTTTGAGTTCACAAAATTGGATAAACAGGTTGTGAAGTTCAGAGTCACTAACGTTTTGATAACGTTGACGAAGTGCTACCCAGGCAGTTCTTGGGTCAAGTGATGCATTGTTGTCTCTGATCAAAAACTTCAGTCTGTCTGAGACCTGCATTACCAAGATGGCAAATGCTTGGTCACACCGCCGCTTCCATAGTTGTTTCTCTTCGGCAGTGGCATTTGCATCCAGTGTCTCCTCTGGAGGATCTGAGACAACACTCCATAAGCCTTTTGCCAGGAACATCATCTTCATGTTAAATGCGAATTCACTGTAATCGACTCCATCGAAAGGTTGTACTTTGAAATGGTCACCCAGACCACCACCGCTGAAGCCCGCCATGGTGCTGTGTCTTGTCTTCAGGGTTAGGAGAACAGCGCAACCAGTCTTCAAGAGAATTGTGACACACCTGCTCTGATACCACTTGTTGGAAATATGGATCGTTAGATGTCATAAAGAACTCTTATGAGACAGCACAGACCAATCACATACTCGTGTGGATCAATACAGGCTTGACCAAACCAGATCCACAACACACTGCGATGAGGGAGAGAGATAGGACAGAATCCTTGATTCAAGAAACTCCAACTCCTGGGTACAAGGGTAGCTACACTCTGAATCTAACTAGTAGAAAAGAGAACTAACAAAAACAATTTCTTATGTAGTCCTGTCGCTGTTCACGCCTCGCATGTCGCGTCGTGCACAGCGACAGTCCTTGAGCACTGTTCCGCTAAGTGTGCCCGAGCCATCCCATAGGTGAGGATCTGTTTGCGTCCCCTCCGATCGTTCATCCAGGATCCCCACCTCTTCTCACAGTCCTTCACAGATTTATGTTTCGGTCGTGGACCATAGATTATAGTTTATCTGGAAGTCGCAGGCCCTCAATGTTGTTCGATGATCGATCATAAGATCGATAATCGAAACCTGTCCGCCGCTCTGGTCCGGTCTTCCGTGTCTGCCTTCGGCAATTCCTGTCGATACTCCCCGTCAGCCACTGCAGTCCGTCGGAGCTTCCCCAACCCTCTTCCCTCAATAGTGCAAAGACCCACATGATATAACCTGTTGCTCAGAGGTATTCTATCGCAAACAGGTACAATTGAGTGGACTGGTGAAGGCATGGGATTACCCTCTCTGCCAGTCCCAACAGGGCAGGATTACAGTAGAGTAGGCTCCAGAGGGTCAGGGGAGAGGATAAAACGTCTCCCCTGGGTTTTGCCCCATTGGAGCATACCTTTTGCTCATTTCTAACACCCTTGATGCGTCCTACTTGCTCCCTACTTGCACCTTATTTGTGCCCTAGAGGGCCCTAGTTGTGCCCTAGTTGCTGCCTACTTGCGCCCTACTTGCGCCCTACTTGCGCCGTAGTTGCGTCCTCGTTGCGCCCTAGTTGTGCCCTACTTTCACCCTACTTTGGCCTTAGTTACACCCTAGTTACGCCCTATGTAAGCCCTTGTTGTACCCTAATGATGCCCTTCTTGTGCCCTAGTTACGTCCTTGTTGCACCCTAGTTGCGCCCAAATCGCGCCTCGGTTGAACACTAGCTACGCCCTAGTTGCGTCCTAGTTGCGCCCTAGTTGCACCCTAGTTGTGTCCTAGTTACGTCCTACTTGTGTCCTAATTGCACCCCAGTTGCACCCTGGTTGCACTCTTGTTGTGCCCTACTTGCGCCCTACTTGCACCCTACTTGCGCCCTAGTTACACCCTTGTTGCGTCCTACTTGCGCCCTACTTGCACCCTACTTGCGCCCAAGTTACGTCCTAGTTGCGCCCTACCTGCGCCCTACTTGCACCCTACTTGCGTCCTACTTGCATTCTAGTTGCACCCTAGTTGGACCCTACTTGCGCCCTACTTGCGCCCTACTTGCACCCTAGTTGCGTCCTAGTTACGCCCTAGTTGTGCCCTAGTTGCGCCCTACTTGCATTCTAGTTGCGCCCTAGTTGTGCCTAAGTTGGGCAATAGATACGCCCTAGTTACGACCTGGTTGGGTCCTAGATGTGCCTTAGTTGTGCCATACCTGCTCCGTAGTTGCGCCCTAGTTGTGCCCTACTTGCGTCCCAGTTGCGTCCGACTGGTGCCCTAGTTGCACCCTAGTTGCGCCTCATTTGGGCACTAGCTACGCCCAAGTTGCGCCCTAGTTGCGCCCTATTTGTACCCTAGTTGTGCCCTAGTTACACCCTACTTGTGCCCTACTTGCGCCCTACTGGTGCCCTAGTAGCGCCCTAGTTGCACCAGAGTTGCGCCCTACTTGCACCCTTGTTACGTCCTAGTTGTACCCTAGTTGCATCCTATTTGCATCCTACATGCACCCTACTTGCGCCCTAGTTGCGCCCTCGTTGTGTCCTAGTTGTGTCATACTTGCATCCTACTTGCGCCCTTGTTGGGCCCTAGTTGCGGTCTAGTTGCGTCCTCGTTGCGCCCTACTTGCATCTTAGTTGCGCCCTACTTGCGCCCTGGTTGCGCCGTAGCTGCGCCTCAGTTGGGCACAAGTGAGGCACAACTACGCCCTAGTTGTGCCCTACTTGCGCCCTTCTTGCGCCCTACTTGTGCCCTAGTTGCGTCCAACTTGCGCCCTAGTTGCGTCCTAGTTGCGTCCCTGTTGGACACTAGCTACACCCTAGTTGCGCCCTAGTTCTGGCCTTAGTTACACCCTAGTTGAGCCCTACTTACATCCTACTTGCACCCTAGTTATGCCCTAGTTGCGCCCTAGTTGTGCACTAGTTGCGCCCTACTTGCGCCCTGGTTGCACCCTAGTTGTGCCCTCGTTGCGTCCTACTTGAGCCCTACTTGCACCTTACTTGCGTCCTAGTGGGTCCTAGTTGTGCCCTAGTTGTGCCCTACTTTGCCCTACTTGCGCCCTACTTGCACCGTAGTTGCGCCCTAGTTGCACCCTAGTTGCACCCTACTTTCACCCTACTTGGGCCGTAGGTGCGCCTTAGTTACGCCCTACATACGCCCTAGTTGCACCCTAATTATGCCCTACTTGCGCCCTGGTTGCGCCCTAGTTGTGCCCTAGTTGCGCCCTAGTTGCGCCTCAGTTGGGTACTAGCTACGTCCTAGTTGCATCCTAGTTGTACCCTAGTTGCACCCTAGTTGCGCCCTAGCTGCGTCCTACTTGCGTCCTACTTGCACCCTAGTTGCGCCCTAGTTGCACCATTGTTGCACCCTATTTGCGCCTTACTTGCACGCTATTTGCACCCTAGTTACGCCCTAGTTGCGACTTAGTTGCGCCCTTCTTGCACCCTAATTGCGCCCTACTTGCAATCTAGTTGCAACCTAGTTGCACCCTACTTGCGCCCTACTTGCGCCTTACTTGTGTCCTACTTGCGTTCTAGTTGTACCCTAGTTGTGCCCCAGTTAGGTCCTACTTACGCCCTAGTTGCGCCCTACTTACGCTCCAGTTGCGCCCGACTGGTGCCCTAGTTGCACCCTAGTTGCGCCTCATTTGGGCACTGGCTACGTCCTAGTTGCGCCCTTGTTGCGCCCTACTTGCGCCCTACTTGCGCCCTAGTTGCGCTCTAGTTGCGCCCTACTTGCGCCCTACTTGCGCCCTACTTGTGCCCTAGTTGCGCCCTAGTTACACCAGAGTTGTGCCCTCGTTGCACCCTACTTGCGTCCTAGTTGCGTCCTAGTTGCGCCTAAGTTGGGTGCTAGCTACGCCCTAGTGGCGCCCTAGTTGCGTCCTAGTTGCGCCCTAGTTGCGCCCTACTTGCCCCCTAGTTGCGCCCTAGTTGTGTCCTACTTGCACCCCAGTTGCGCCCGGCTTGTGCCCTAGTTGTACCTTAGTTGCGCCTCAGTTGGGCACTAGCTTCGCCCTACTTGCCTCCTAATTACGTCCTAGTTGTACCCTAGTTGCATCCTTCTTGCACCCTAGTTGCGCCCTACTTGCACCCTAGTTACGCCCTAGTAGCACCCTAGTTGCGCCCTAGTTGCACCTTAATAGGACCCTAGTTGGGCCGTATTTGCGCCCTAGTTGCGCCCTACTTGCGCCCTAATTACGTCCTACTTGTGCCCTAGTTGCACCCTTTTTGTGCCTCCGTTGGGAACTAGCTATGCCCTAGTTACACCCTACTTGCGCCCTACTTGCGCCCTAGTTGTGCCGTACTTGCACCATACTTGCGCCCGACTTGCGTCCTAGTTGTGTCCTAGTTGCGCCTCAGTTGGACACTAGCTACGCCCTACGCCCTTTTTTTTTACACTGAAAATAGAATTTGTAGGAATATAACTTTTCACTAGCATATCTATGTTCTAATCAATACAATACTCGATAGTTTTCAGACTAACCTATTTCTGTCTCTACACGTTTGTAAGAGTAATTTTGTCATGCACAGCCTGTATTCGAGACCCAGAAAGTAGGCAGAGAAGTCATTCGAGAGCGAACAGGACATTCGGTTGCTTTTCGCAACCGCCGCAAATGTAATTCACTCGGAGTCGGTTGTTGTCCCCAATCGCCCCCCCCATCTACCCGATTGTACATCGACAATGTATCGGGTAGTGTATCGTGGAGATTCGGAAATTCATACACAAAGGTGTGTTCCTGTCATGCCCAGCCTCCACCCCCCCCCTGAACTCCTCGATTGTATTACAGGAATGTATCGGGGTTTGTATTGTATGCGCGCATAAAATCATACACAAGTGAATGCATACACTTGTGCGATAATTCAGACCCCTCCAGATGACGACTTGTCCCCTACCCCCCCCAAAGTTAGAAGTGTATTTGGTTTGTGTATCCGTGATTGTAGTGGATATATAACCCGAACAATACATATGTGTATTCATATACAAATATTTTACGTAGATTGGGATCGTGGATCTAACGATCTGGACGGCAGGTATAAAAGCTAAGGAGTTAAGGTATTTACGCCCATAGGTTTCTTTGCGCACTTCAAGACAGAGTGCCGGATGACGAGCACTAGGAACGAGCATAGAAACGGTGCCCTGACAGCGAGTGCCGGAATACGTGCAAAGCAACGACACCCCTCCTACATGACACGATGAATGTATTGGGGGAGTGTAGTGCAAGGAGTATCTTGCAGAGAATAAAAAACATAGGCAAGTGTATTTGTACACTTGTTCACGAAGTCCACCCCTCTCCTGATACACCTCCGTATACACTCCTCCAATACAATTTGACCTCGGCGGGGGAGGGGGGGGACGACTTGACCCCCCCCCCAAAAGGTTAGAATGTATTGGCATAGTGTAGCTGGGAGGTATTTTTTTTTCTCTTATAGAAGAGCTAACCATGCACTAATGTATCTCGGCTCGTCAACCACAGACCTACAACAATCGACGATCCAGGATCCGGGATCACTGTACAGACATCTATGGATAGACGACAATCGACAATCGACGATTGAAGATCAATGATCGTCGATAGTCGGCAGATAGGCAACGTTGCAAGTTCAGGACATTAGACGTAAGAAACGGACACCACGTCGTCATGATCCCCCCCCCCCCAAACCGTCAAATGTATTGGGAAGGTGTAGCCGGTGCGTGTATGATACAGAAACGAGCCCTTGACACTAGTGTATCATATACACTAGTTTTAGTTTTTACACGTCCATGAGATACACGGACCATGTACACTATCCCAATTCACTTTAGCTTTTATTTGGGGGGGGGGGGGG
>SZWC01001740.1:7412-22549 GCA_023375785.1 Penium margaritaceum | reverse complement strand
CCCCCCCCCCCCCCCCCCCCCCCCTCAAAATGACAGATTGTATTGGCAAAGTATAGCAGGTTGGTGAATCCTGTTCAAGTGAACAAAAAATTAAAAAATACACTAATGTAATGAGAGACCATTTCCAGCCGACACATCCGTACCGACGATGATCCATGATCTACGATCGACGATGCGAGTTCACAATTTTCGAGCCTTGTTGATTGGGGGATGGGCCGAGGCAAGCGAAAAACTAGAACCCACATTCCTGGGTGTCGTTCGGATATGGATTTGATCGACAGTTTTAGGTTTGTGCTTTGTGTGAGTCGGGGATATGAGATCCCCCCATATGACACAAGGCAACCTGCTTGGCACCGCTACCACGGGGTCAAGAAGGAGTCAAGGAAAGGAACAACACAATACCCGATAATCCGGAATAGAATATCGGGGAGATTCTGTTCCTACGAATCTACGAATTTCCGTGTCCACTGTTAGGCATTGTCAATCCTTACAGACAAAGCACTTTCAATGTCTGAGGACAAATGTACGTCTTCGTCAGCAAACAGTAGATGGGGTTGTGGAAAAACTAAACCATTGGTTTATGAAGTATGAAAAAATTTAATGTATAACTTCACAGAACTTTCGAGTGTTCAAGCATACAAATACACTATAATATGTATGAACAGCAATGGAAGATTAATTTCTGTTGTAACTTCCATGAAGGTACCGTGAAAATTCCAAGGACATACACAACACATGTACACTATATCGAGAGTATATCTTTTAGGGGTGATCAACCATAAATGGCCCTAGTTGCACCCTAGTTACGCCCTAGTTGCGTCCTACATGCACCCTACTTCCGCTCTACTTGCACCCTAGTTGCGTCCTAGTTGCACCCTAGTTGCGCCCTACTTGCGCCCTACTTGCATCCTACTTGCGTCCTAGTTGCACCCTCGTTGTTTCCTACTTGCGCCCTACTTACGTCCCCGTTGCGCCCTACTTACGTCCTGCTTGCGCCCTAGTTGCTCCTGAGTTGGACACTAGCTACGCCCTAGTTGTGCCCTATTTGCGCCCTAGTTGCGCCCTACTTGTGCCGTACTTGCGCCCTAGTTGCGACCTAGTTGCGCCTTCATTGCGCCCTAGTTGCACCTCAGTTGGGCACTAGCTACGTCCTAGTTGCACCCTAGTTTCACCCTAGCTGCGTCCTAGTTGCACCTTACTTGCGTCCTACTTGCGCCCTAGTTGTGCCCTACTTGCGCACTAGTTGCGTCCGACTTGTGCCCTAGTTGCGCCTTAGATGGGCACTAGCTACGCCCTAGTTGCATCCTAGTTGCACCCTAGATGCGCCCTAGTTGCGCCCTAGTTGTGCCCTAGTTCCGCCCTAGTTCCGCCCTGGTTGCGCCCTAGTTGCGTCCTACTTGCGCCCTACTTGCGTACTAGTTGCGTCCTAGTTGCGCCATACTACGTCCTACTTGCGTCTTACTTGCACCCTTTTTGCGCCCTAGTTGCGTCCTAGTTGCATCCTACTTTTGCCCTACGTGCGCCTTACTTGCACCCTAGTTGCGTCCTTGTTATGCCCTACTTGCGCCCTACTTACATCCTAGTTGCGCCCTAGTTACGTCCTAGTTGCACCCTAGTTGCGTCCTACTTGCATCCAAATTGTACCCTAGTTACGACTCAGTTGGACACTAGTTATGTCCTAGTTGTGCCCTAGTTGCTCACTAGTTACACCCTTGTTGTGCCCTACTTGCACCCTACTTGTGTCCTAGTTGCCTCCTACTTGCGCTCTAGTTGCGCCCGACTTGCGCCCTAGTTGCGCCCTAGTTGTGCCTCAAATAGACACCAGCTACATTCTAGTTGCACCCTTGTTCCACCCTAGTTGCGTCCTAGTTGCGCCCTACTTGCGTCCTACTTACGCCCTAGTTACATCCTAGTTGCGCCCTAGTTGTTCCCTATTTGTGTCCTACTTGCACCCTCGTTGCACCCTAGTTGCGCCCTAGTTGTACCCTACTTGCGCCCTACTTATGCCTTAATTACGCTCTAGTTGCGTCCTAGTTGCACCCTAGTTACGCCCTACTTGTGCCCTACTTGCGCCGTACTTGCGCCGTAGTTGTGCCCTAGTTGGGTCCTAGTTGCGTCCTACTTGCACCCTACTTGGGCCCTAGCTGCACCCTAGTTATGCCCTAGTTGCGCCCTACTTGCGTCCTAGTTACACCCTTTTTGCACCCTTGTTGCACCCTAGTTATGCCCTAGTTGCGCCCTAGTTGCACCCTAGTTGAGCCCTAGTTGTGCCCTACTTGCGCCCTACTTGTGCCCTACTTGCACCCTAGCTGCGTCCAAGTTGCGTCCTACTTACGCCCTACTTGTGCCCTAGTTGTGCCCTACTTGCACCCTAGTTTCGCCCTACTTGCACCCTATGTGCGCCCTACTTGCACCCTAGTTGCGTCTCAGTTGGACACTAGCTACGCCCTGGTTGCACCCTAGGTGCGCCCTAGTTGCGTCCTAGTTGCATCATAGTTGCACCCTACTTGCGCCCTACTTGCGTCCTACTTACACCCTAGTTGCGTCCTAGTTGCACCCGAGTTACGCCCTGCTTACGTCCTACTTGCACCCTAGTTGCGCCCTAGTTACGCCCTAGTTGTACCCTAGTTGCGCCCTAGTTGCACCCTACTTTCACCCTCCTTTCGCCCTACGTGTGTCCTACTTGCGTCCTAGTTGCGCCCTAGTTGCGTTCTAGTTGTGCCCTACTTTCGCCCTAGTTGTGCCTCAGTCCGGCACTAGGTAAGTCCTAGTTACACCCTAGTTGCGCCCTAGTTGCGTCCTAGTTGCGCCCTACTTGCGTCCTACTTGCGCCCTACTCGCCTCCTAGTTGCGCCCTTATTGTGCCCTAGTTGCGTCCTTTATGTGCCCTGGTTTCACCCTGGTTCCGCCTCAGTTCAACTCTAGCTACGCCTTAGTTGCACCCTAGTTGCGCCCTACATGCGTCCTGCTTGCGCCCTACTTGCGCCCTAGTTTTGCCCTAGTTGTGTCCTAGTTGTGCCTTAGTTGCGCCTCAGTTGGACACTAGCTACACCCTAGTTGCGTCCTAGTTGTGCCCTAGTTGCGCCCTAGTTGCGTCCTAATTGCGCCCTAGTTGCTCCCTACTTGCACCCTACTTGCGCCCTAGTTATGCCCTCGTTGCACCCTAGTTACGCCCTACTTGCATCCTACTTGCATTCTACTTGCGTCCTAGTTGCGCCCTAGTTGCGCCCTAGTTACACCCTAATTATGCCCTACTAGCACCCTACGTGCGCCCTAGTTGCACCCTAGTTGTGCCCTACATGCGCCCTAGTTGCGCCCTTGTTGCGC
Organism: Penium margaritaceum; assembly: GCA_023375785.1. NCBI lineage: Eukaryota > Viridiplantae > Streptophyta > Zygnematophyceae > Desmidiales > Peniaceae > Penium > Penium margaritaceum. The sequence continues at coordinate 19,222 of SZWC01001740.1, read as the reverse complement.
CCTAGTTGCACCCACCTTTCGACCTAGTTGTGCCCTACTTCCGCCCTATTTGTACCCTAGTTGCACACTAATTGCGTCCTACTTACTTCCTACTTGCGCCCTACTTGCGCCCTAGTTGCACCCTATGTGGACCCAAGTTACGCCTTATTTGTGCCCTAGTTGCGCCCTAGTTGTGCCCTAGTTGCACCCTAGTTGCGCCTCAGTTGGGCACTAGCTATGCCTAGTTTCGCCCTAGTTGTGCCCTAGTTGCGCCCTACTTGCGCCCTACTTGTGCCCTACTTGCGCCCTAGTTACGTCCTAGTTGTGCCCTAGTTGCGTCCTATTTGTGCCCTAGTTGCGCCTCTGTTGGACACTAGCTACGCCCTAGTTGCGCCCTAGTTGCGCCCTAGTTGCACTCTACTTGCGTCCTACTTGCGCCCTAGTTTCGCACTACTTGCGTCCTAGTTGCGCCTCAGTTGGGTACTAGCTACGCCTTAGTTGCACCCTAGTTGCGCCCTAGTTGCACTCCACTTGCATCCTACTTGCGCACTAGTTACGCACTACTTGCGCACTACTTGCGCCCTAGTTGCGCCTCAGTTGGGCATTAGCAACGCCCTAGTTGTGCCCTAGTTGCACCATAGTTGCACTCTAGTTGTACCCTAGTTGCGCCCTAGTTGCGCCCTACTTGCAGCCTACTTGTACCCTAGTTGCATCCTAGTTGCGTCCTAATTGTGTCCTACTTGCACCCTACTTGCGCCCTACTTGCGTCCTAGTTACGCCCTAGTTGTATCCTAGTTGCGCCCTAATTGCGTCCTACTTGCGCCCTACTTGCGGCCTAGTTGTGTCCTAGTTGTGCCTCAATCAAGCACTAGCTATGCCCTAGTTGCGCCCTAGTTGCATCCTAGTTGCATCATAGTTGCGTCCTACTTGCGCCCGATTTGCGTCCTAGTTACGCCCTACTGACGCCCTCGTTGCGCCTGACTTGCACCCTAGTTGCACCCTAGTTGCATCCCAGTTGGGTACTATCTACGCCCTAGTTGCACCCTAGTTGCACCCTAGTTGCGTCCTAGTTGGACCCTAGTTGCGCCCTAGTTGCGTCCTAGTTGCGTTCTAGTTGCGTCCTTCTTGCGCCCTACTTTCGCCCTACTTGCGCCCTGGTTGCGTCCTAGTTGTTCCCTAGTTGCATCCTGCTTGCGTCCTACTTGCGTCCTAGTTGCACCTAGTTGCGTCCAATTTATACCCTATTTCCGCCCTACTTGCACCCTACTTACGTCCTAGTTGCGTCCTAGTTGCGTCCTAGTTGCACCCTACTTGCGTCCTACTTGTGACCTACTTGCACCCTACTTGCACCCTAGTTGCACCCTTGTTGTGCCCTAGTTGCATCCTAGTTGCGCCTCAAGTGGGCACTAGCTACACCCTAGTTGCGTCCTAGTTGTGCCCTAGTTGCGCCCTAGTTACGTCCTAGTTGCACCCTAGTTGCACCTCACTTGAGCCCTACTTGTGCCCTAGTTATGTCCTAGTTGCACCCTAGTTGCGCCCTATTTGCATCCTACTTGCGCCCTGCTTGCGCCCTAGTTGCACCCTAGTTGCGCCCTAGTTGCACCCAAATTGCGCCCTACTTGCACCCTACGTGCGTCCTAGTTGCGTCCTAGTTGCGCCCTAGTTGCGTCCTACATGCGCCCTAGTTGCGCCCTAGTTACGCCCTTGTTGTGCCTCAGTTGGACACTAGTTATGCCCTACTTTCGCCCTTGTTACATCCTAGTTGCGCCCCTAGATACGCCCTACTTGTCCCCTACTTGTGCCCTAGTTGCGTCCTATTTATGTCCTAGTTGCGCCTCAGTTGGGCACTAGCTACGCCCTAGTTGCGTCCTAGTTGCGCCGTAGTTGCACCCCAATTGTGTTCTACTTACGTCCTAGTTGCGCATTACTTGCGCCCTGGTTGCGACCTAGTTGCACCTCAGTTGGGCATTAGCTACGCCCTAGTTGCACCCTAGTTGCGCCATAGTTGTGCCCTAGTTGTACCCTAGTTGCGCCCTATTTGCGTCCTACTTGCGCCCTAGTTGTGCCCTCATTGCGTCCTACTTGCATCCTATTTGCGTCCTACTTGCGTCCTAGTTGCGCCCTAGTTGTATCTTAGTTACGCCCTACTTTCGCCCTACTTGCTTCCTACTTGCGGCCTAGTTGTACCCTAGTTGCACCCTAGTTGCGACCTACCTGCGCCGTAGTTGTGCCCTAGTTGCGCCCTAGTTGCACCCTAGTTGTGTCCTAGTTGGGTCATACTTGCACCTTAGTTGCACCCTACTTGCGCCCAAGTTACGCCCTAGTTGTGCCTCAGTTAAGCACTAGCTACACCCTAGTTGCGTCCTTGTTGCACCCTCGTTGCATCTTAGTTACGCCTTACTTGCGCCCGACTAGCATCCTAGTTACGCCCTACTTGCGTCCTCGTTGCGTCTGACTTGCACCCTAGCTCCGCCCTAGTTGTGCCTCAGTTGGACACTTACGCCCTAGTTGCGCCCTAGTTGCACCCTAGTTGCGTCCTAGTTAGACCCTAGTTGCGCCCTAGTTGCGTCCTAGTTGTGCCCTAGTTGTGTCCTATTTGCGCCCTGCTTGCTTTCTACTTGTGTCCTAGTTACGCCGTAGTTGCACCCTAGTTGCATCCTACTTGCGCCCTACTTGTGCCCTAGTTGCGTCTAGTTGCGTCCAATTTGTACCCTACTTCCGCCTACTTGTGTTCCACTTGTGCCCTAGTTGCATCCTAGTTGCATCCTAGTTGCGCCCTACTTGCGCCCTACTTGCAACCTACTTGCGTCCTAGTGGCGTCCTAGTTGCACCCTAGTTGCATCCTACTTGCGCCTTACTTGCACCCTAGTTGCGCCCTAGTTGCACCCTAGTTGCGCCCTACTTTTGTCCTAGTTGCACCCTACTTGCGTCCTAGTTGTGCCCTAGTTTCACCTGAGTTGGGCACTAGCCACGTTCTAGTTGTGCCCTAGTTACGTCCTAGTTGTGCCCTAGGTGCGTCCTACTTGCGCCCTACTTGCGCTCTAGTTGTGCCCTAGTTGTGCCCTAGTTGTGCCCTATTTGCGCCCTAGTTGCGCCCTAGTTGCACCTCAGTTGGCCACTAGCTACGCCCTTGTTCCACCCTAGTTCCACCCTAGTTGCGCCCTACTTGCGCCCTACTTGCACCCTAATTTTGTCCTACTTGCACCCTAGTTGCATCCTAGTTGGGCCCTACTTGCGCCCTAGTTGCGCCCTACTTACGCCCTTGTTGCGCCCTAGTTGTGCCCTAGTTGCGCCCTACTTGCACCCTACTTGCGTCCTACTTGCGCCCTAGTTGCACCCTAGTTGCGCCCTACTTGCGTCCTACTTGGGTCCTAGTTGCACCCTAGTTGCGCCCTAGATGTACAATAGTTGTTCCCTACTTGTGCCCTACTTGTGCCCTAGATGTGCCCTAGTTGTGCCTCAGTTGGGCACAAGCTACGCCCTAGTTGCGCCCTAGTTGCGTCCTAGTTGTTCCCTAGTTGCGCGCTACTTGCGCCCTAGTTACGCCCTACTTGCGCCCTACTTGCACCCAAGTTGCGCCCTACTTGCACCCATTTTGCACCCTATTTGCGTCCTAGTTGTGTTCTACTTGTGCCCTAGTTGCGTCCTAGTTGCATCCTAGTTAAGCCTCAGTTGGCCACTAGCTACACCCTAGTTGCGCCCTAGTTACACCCTAGTTGCACCTAGTTGTGCCCTACTTGCACCCTACTTGTACCCTACTTGCGTCCCACTTGCGCCCTAGTTGCACCCTAGTTGCACCTCAGTTGGGCACTAGTTACGCCCTAGTTGCTTCGCAGTTACGCCCTAGTTGCGCCCTACTTGCACCCAAGATGCGCCCTAGTTGCGCCCTAGTTGCGTCTCAGTTGGACACTCGCTACGTCCTAGTTGCGGCCTAGTTGCGCCCTCGTTGCACCCTACTTGTACCCTAGTTGTGTCCTACTTGCGCCCTACTTGTGTCCTAGTTGCACCCCAGTTGCGTCCTAGTTGTGTCCTACTTGTGTCCAACTTGCGTCCTAGCTGTACCCTAGTTGCGTCCTACTTGCGCCCTACTTGCGTCGTACTTACGCCCTAGTTGCACCCTAGTTGTGCCCTAGCTGCGCCCTACTTGAGTCCTACTTTACCCTACTTGAGCCCTAGTTACGTCCTAATTGTGCCCTACTTGTGCCCTACTTGCGCCCTACTTGCATCCTAATTGCGCCCTAGTTGCGCCCTAGTTGCCTCCTTGGTACGCCCTGTCAGAAGAATGCAATGAGAGGAGACGGCAAGAGCAGAAGCAGCCTGAAGCACTGGAACATGCCCAGACACGTCAACTGAATGACAAGAGCAGAGAGGTGCGACGAGTCCCGATGAGTTAGTCACAGAGCTTGAAGGGAGGCAAGGCACCAGAGTTGCGAGGTAGACGAAAGCCAGAGAGAGAATCGTGAGAGAGAGGTGAGTGATGGATGACGAGTGTTGAGCGAAGGCTGACTGAGCAAAGGGCAGTGGACTTGGAATGGTTGGCGAAGGCGGAAGGAGCGAGAGGCAAGCAGAGCAAGAACACGGCGGCGAAGTCGCGGAACCAAAGGGGAACATGATGGAGAGAACTGTTCTGGTTAACTTGAGGGAATGAACATCCTCGGTGTAAAAAGGATAGAACAGAACAGGCAAGTAGCAACGGCTTCTTTCCGTTAGCCGGATGCGGGTTACAGGTGTCAATTTATTAAAGGATGACTTGGATGTCGGTTACAACGGTCAGGGTGACAGATGGACCGTTTGCCAAGGTGGTTCCGGTGCAGACCTGAACCATTATTGAGAACTCGGATTTTCCGAGCACTGACCTCTGTCGGAGTCTATATTTCTGATACCCCCCTTGAGTCAGACAGAGGTCACTCAATTGTCTGTCTGTGGGAGTAACGTCTTCTGACTGCAGGGGAAATGTTGACTCCATATGAGGCAAGAAAGGTGTACCACATTGTGCCAAGGTTCCCAGGATGGTTGTCCACCAGAGTATGTTGACGTGGTGGTACGAGTTCCTTGATCTTGGTACGGACTTGGTTGTCTACTATCCCATACAAGGCATTGGTCTCTTCATCGGTCAACCGACCAAGATGGAGACGAGTTCCAAGTAGACAGTCAAACCCATACAGGAATTCAAGAAACAGCCAGTCGAGGGCTTGATGCATCCATTCCTCTGCTGAGGTTGCAAGGCGGCGTCCATTACTCTCCGCAGCAAGGTTTGTGAGCATGGGAAGGTGTCCTTGGGCAGGTGGAAGGTAGGTTCTGTTGTAGCATGTTATGTGTATCCGGTTTCTCCAGGATGCTTGTTGAAGGATCCGCTCCCAGAGGAGAGGTCCTGTACACGGCTCCAGCACATGGTGATGGTAGGATGGATCAAGGAGTGGACAAAGCAGGTCGCATATGGCGTGAAGTGCCTGCTCATATGGTCTTGCATTTCTGCCACCTTGATGCAGGTGTTCGTAATGCCCAAGGAGCATCCGATCGCCGTGGTAATTGTTGATGGTCCAAGATTGTGCTTGCCAGATAACAGCATCTCCCCATGTTGTAAGAATTTCTCCGTTTGAGGCGAGCACGGGAATGATGGGGGCAGGCTGAGCCATGATTCATAGAAGTGAAGTAAACAAGAGAAAGGGCGCCGAGCTGAGATGAACAAGTAAGGAAGGCGATAATGATAGATTGGGCACAGGGGCGAGCCGCGTGCGCTGCGATAAGTTTGGCGTGGGTGCAGGTCGTCGCACAACAGGTGATGCAACCGGGCGGAACCTTGTGCCGAGCAGACAGTGAAAGCGGATGATGGTGGAGGAATGATGGACGGCGGAGTGGGCGCAGGGGCGAAACCACGTGTGCTGCTGAAAAAGAGGGATAGAATGCGGCAATGGGAAGGTGAGAGCCAACACGCCACAAGAAATCTGCTGCCGGCGTGGGTGCAGGCTACTACGAAACGTGCAGCTAGCTCGTGCAGGTCCGTATGCTGGCCACAGATGCTGATGATGAGAAGGCAGAAGCTGATGATATAGGAGTGGGCGCAGGGGCAAACCGCGTGCGCTGCAGGAAGTTCCGGCATGGGCGCAGGTCGTCGCGGAATGGGCGATGCGACCGGGCGGATCCTTGTACCGAGAGGAGGAGGAAAGCGGAAGCGGAGGAACGGACGATGACAGAGGCGGCTGATGGCTGAATGGAGGCAGGGCCGGAACCACATGCGCTGCGAATGCAGATGAGAGGGATGCTGATGTAGAGGCAGCTCCAAGAGTTGCGCCCTACTTGCACCCTGGCTGCCTTTCTCGTACTACTAGCTTTTGAACCGCTTCATCTTGCAGCTGTAGTCACTCCAGATCCCCAAGGCCCACGGTATGTCCTGCAAGAGCTTGTCGTCCGGACGCAATAGAAGTGGAGAAAAAATGCATGGGCTCTCGGTGGACAAAAACACCTACCGCACACATGATTGCGGAAGTCCATGTGCTGCGGATTTTGTGATGTCAGCGCAGATTCTTGGCTATCAAAACGATTGCATAGGGGTACTACGTAACTCCAAAATGTTTTCCTTCCTGCTATTGCCGAATGGAAACTAGCTCCCTAATCTGGTTCGCGAACGCTCGTCTTGGAGAATGTTTAGGTGCGCCTTTCTGGAAAGGATAAATTTATGTGATATGCTTGTTTCACCCCTAGTCTCCATGTGAGGCCCCTTATCCGTACTCTAGATTATGTGCAGAGCCTATCCTCGGCGGTGCCCTATGCCGTATGCCGTTTTTTTGTCATGAACATCAAAGAAGAGGCGGCGACGAGCCACATAGTGCTCTCGCCGTCGGTATTGAGAATTCGTGAGAGAGAAAAATATAAAATGTGGAGATTTCTTTGTCGTGACCTGCCAAACGGTGGAAATGACCAGAGGACCACGTGCACTGCTTGTTCATAGTGCCGTTCCGCTAAGTTTGATAGTGTTAGCCCGAGAGCGTGGACCTGTGGCTTCTTTTCCTTTGCTTGCTTGTTTTTTCCCGCTTTCTAGCTCCTCCATAAAACTCTTGCGGTAAGAAGAGTTTTGGTCTTTAGCTTGTCGAGTCTCTACTGAAAACATGTTGGAGCCGACGTTGAAAAACACTACCACTGATCATGTCGACGGTGTTAGGTCATTTTCATTATCGCGACATCATTCGTTTGTTTGGCGAAGAATATTTCTCGGTCTTCTCACAAGGACGTTTGGGAGATCGCAAAAATCAGAACGGGACATATTTTCTTGTTCATGACGCCATCCATAGATGGACCCGTATCACTGTTTGGTACAGTCCCTCTTGGATGCGATAATACCACCGTCTCTCGTGTTCCTATCGATGGAACCTGTCCTGTGCGCGCTAACCATGCACAAATCGCTGCTGTAGGAAGCATACGGTTGGCACCAGGGAAAAAACAAGCCATATTTCTGACATCCGATTTCATGACGACATCGATTCTTGGATGCTCCATTAGACGTCATATACTGTGGGTGGTCTCACACCGGTTCGTAGCAACTCCGCCATGTTACCGCACGTGTTCGCCACGTCTACAACTTCCACGTGGTGGACAGTGAAGGTATTGCTAGCTAGGTGCTCTCACACTGGACGGCCTAGCAACTGCACCAAGCGAGAGTTGGCAAAAGTCTGCGTTTCTGTGCGCGACATCACTTTTTCCTCAGTTTTCGCGAGTCCGGCATGCACGAAAGCCCATCTCGTCACCTCGCTACGTGAGCGTCGACGGAAGCAGGGAGAAGCGACTCGGGAGTTGCTGCCGAGTTGCTACAACTCCAAGGCTGTAGCAACCCCTAGCAACTTCGGGTCGCCTTGCCAAAAGTTCGCGGGCCTCTTCGCGGTCAGCGACGACTTGAGCTCGAGTTGAGCTAGCGCGCCCCCCTTACGTGGCCAGGGGGGGTTGAGTTGTTATGGTGTCAGACCACCCTGTGCATGCGTGTTGCAAGCACGGCTTCTCGGACAAGTTTGCCCTTTCTGGATAATCGTCAGGTGCGCTTCAGAGCAAACGCTTTCCTCTGAGCGACGGAACATTCTCAAGAGCATGCACTTCTATTTTCGACGAGGTGTTGCAATCGGTTTTCCATTTTGTACATTTCTGACCACTCCAAAGCCACGGCATAACCTCGCTGGCGACTTCCACTTTTTCGAAAGCATATCTGCCGGCAGCAGCTTGCCCCAACCCATCCCATCCGCTGGCCTCCGTTTTCGGCCACACGTTTTGGACCGCCAAAAAGAATTGTTTTTGCGCGTTTGCACCCTCTGTCCACTCCGAAAGCAGCTTCCTGCCGCGCCAGTTCCGGCCGAGCAGCTCACGCGACACCGGCCTGGGACCAACGGACCTTATTTCTCAAATATTAGTTTTTCCGTGCACGCGCAGTCGAGGGGGCTGCTGCTTGCCGCTCTCGTGCAGCAGGACGGCCAGAGGCGCCTGCGGGCGGCGGTCGTCCCACCGGTGCCGAGCCCCGCAGGTGAGCGCAGTTGCAGGGAGACGGCCGAGGGGGCGCTGTCAGGGTGCGCGGAAGGGTCGGCCAGTGACGACGGGCGACCGTCTTCGCCTCCGCTGTGGCGACGAGGCGGCAGGCTGTTGTCTTCTGGCTGTCCTTTCTTGTGACTTGGTTGAGGCGAGCCAGTGTCGTCAACGCATTCCACTGGGCATCTCCTTTGGATTCAGTCGGACTAGCCTGAGCCGATGTTGCTTCTCTCTTGTGAGCTCTTTCTTTCAGCCAGAGTTTCAACGGGCGAAGCAAACGAAGGTGCGCGATGAAGCACTTGATGTCGCAGCCGTGCAGCAGCGACAGAAGCCATCACAGTTGTGGCCGGTGGCCAGTGGCTGGTTTGAGGCTGCTTAGTCAACGTTTCCCATTTCCTCCTTTCTTTTGTCGCTGTTGTCCTGAAGGCGAGGAAATTGTACAGATCAAGTAGCCTCTCGATGTGCCGTTGTGATATGGCACGGCTGGCCCTCGGTCGTAGTACGTGCCACCAAGAAACAAGCTATCGCCGGAGGCCACAAGGAGGGTGAGAAATCAGGAGGGGCCGGGGCCAGCAGGAAGAGCGACCAGTCAATCTTTTTTGTCGCCTTGTCAAGGTGCCTGCCGTCGCTAGCTGCGGGGAAAGCTGCTGCTTTGACCCCAAGCCGCTGCCCAAACCGCTTTTTCGCACCTCTCCACACCTTCCAGCAATGTCTCCGCCACTAGCGCACACGCACGCGCGGGGGGAGCGGTGGATGGGGCTGGTGGCCGGCATGTGGCTGCTGGCGTGCGCCGGGAGCTCCGCCACCTACGCCATCTACTCCCCTGCGCTCAAGGCCGTGGGCGGGTACAACCAGAGCCAGATCGACAGCCTGGCAGTGGCCAAGGACATGGGCGAGAGCGTGGGCGTGCTGCAGGGGCTGCTGTGCGACGCCCTCCCCGTGTGGGGCCTCGTGCTCACCGGCGGCCTCCACTACCTCGTTGGCTTCACCGGCCTGTGGGCCGTCGTGGCGCAGCAGGTGCAGCCGCTGCCCTTCTGGCAGGTACGACGGCACGGGTGATTTTGCTTTAAACTTGATGTCGAATGGTGAAGGAGGCTGTTGTGGCTGCTTGCAAGTTGGGTGGGCGGCGAAGTGGATAGGTGGGCTGGGGGCGCAAAGGACAGTTTGCTCCTCTCACCTCCACTCTCACTGTCACCTCCACGTTGGTTCATTGTGTGATACAACATACCACCTTTGGATGGGTCACAAGACGTTGGCGGCTGCAAAAAGAGAAAAAAATTATTTTCTTTTATTTTTAAAAGAAAAACATCCTTCCTTGTTCCAAAGCGTCAAATACATGTATCCCCCATGGCGGTCCATTGTTTGATTCAACGTACCATTTTGGAATGTGCCACAGTGCCTTGACAGGCGCGCGGTGCTGATGGCTGGCCTTGGACACAGCACGGCTGACCTGATATCAGACAACATCGAAACAAGAGACTGCTCTAACCAAGCAGACTGCCGAATTTTTATCCTTATTCCTCTCGTCCCCCTCTCGTTGGCGGGGTTCTGCTCCTCTGTTTTTAGTTCTTTCAGAGGGTATGGGATTGCACCCTGTCTTAGTCTGTTTGAAGCAAGCGATGCCATCGAGAAGGTGCTTAAAGGCCGGGCATCCCCCACAGCAAAAGAGAATGTGTGTGCAAGGCAAATGGCAGGGCAAATCTGTGGAATGTCAACAATTTTGGAAAATTGTCAGATGTCAACAAGTGCAGATCTGCCTCTCATAGTGTTTACCTGTGTGGTTGCTGCCAGTGCCCGGCAAAGCCGTCAGTTGCCTCCAAGCCAGAAGTTGTCACAAGCTTGTGCTTGCACTCAAAGTCCTCCTCTGCGGAGCCGCAGACAAAAGCCTGGTGCATATGTATGTGATGCTGCTGTTGTCGCTGCTGCTGCTGCCGCCGCCACTGCTGAGGTGCAGATGTGGATGCTCATGCTGGTGGGCTCGCAAGGCACGGCGTGGCTGAACACGAGCGTGCTGGTGACATCGGTGCGCAACTTCCCACGGTCGCGCGGCGCCATCGTGGGCGTGCTCAAGGGGCTGGTGGGGCTGTCAGGCGCCATCTTTGCGCAGGCGTACACGGTGCTGCTCGCTCCCAACCAGGCTGCGTACCTCGCGCTCATCGCTGTGATGCCGCTGCTGGCGGGCGCGCCTGCCATGCTCTTCCTCAGGTGGGCACGCCTGTGCATGTGTGCAGGTCGACCCGTTGCAGCCCTGACAGGAAGAACATGGCATGGAATGGTGTGGCCCGGTTTGGGATGTGAAGGCGCTGCATGGCATGTTTTGGCTCGGTTTGGAATGTTGTGGCGTGGTTGCGTGCTTTGCTACTGTGGGATGTCCTTTTCTTATTAAAAATTTGCAAAGTGCGCAGAGAAAAATAAATCCTCCGTTTCTCCTGAAATGCTTTGCAACGGGTTTAGAAAAATTAAAGCCTTTTTTTTTCCCCTCCCTTCTCTGAACGCTTTGCCTGCTGTGGGATGCCTGCATTTTGGGATGGCAGATGTTTGTGGGGGTCCTGGCTTTTGCGCTTATGCCGCACATGTTGTTGTGCAGCCGCTGTTGCTCATGCGACTGTTGTGTGTGCTTTGTGAAATGCGCTCGTGTTCTTGTGCTGTTTTCAAGGACAAGTAGTAAGATGGTGTGGGGTGTGCTGGATTCGGTTGTCGTGTTGGTGGGCGTCTTCCTGCATCCTTGATGATGCGTAGCGTGGCACATTGTGGTGCGGTGCACTGTGCTCAGCTACAATTTGGTGCGGTGAACTGTGGTGCGGCACATTTCGATGCAGTGCATTGTGATGCGGTGTATGCTGTGCATCATCACATCCTGTATGAGACTCTGCCTCATTCTAAATGGTGCTTCAACCCCTCCGTGTCAAACCCACACTGGTCACTGCAACAATGCTGCTGGCATTGGTTTGGTGCAAAATTCTTTTGTGCCATGTTATGTCATTTTGTGTTGTGCTAGATGTTCCAATGTCTTGCTTGACATATCACATTACGTCACGGCACACCATGACACGACACAACACGGCATGACACGCTACGGGATGACAGGCCCGCAAAGAGGAGCGGCGCGTCCTCGGCCACTCTAGACCCGCAGCAGCTGCTGGCGCTGCAGGAGGAGCAGGACCAGGAGGAGAGGGAAAACCTGCACTTCATCGTATCCGTCTGCATGCTGCTCGCCGCCTACCTCCTTGCCGGCTTGATGCTGCAGGACTTCTTGCAAGCTGCGTCTCCCAGAACAGTCTCTGCTGTATGTCCTCCTCCTCCTCCTCCTCTTTCTCCCCCCCCCC
>SZWC01001739.1:231731-267120 GCA_023375785.1 Penium margaritaceum | reverse complement strand
AAGTGTATGCCTGATTAAGTTTGGGGTGCATGACACATGTCAACAAAGGAAGAAGGCCTAAAAACCTTTGTGAGTTTTTTTGGTTTTGCGGCTTCTCTGCCAGAGGTGGTTAGCTCAGTAGCTAACACCATCGACTTGGCAAACTTGGTGTAGTTGATGAACCCCACCTTCTCGACTTGGGTATGCTCCTCTGCACCTGAGTCGAGACACCGCCGGTTGGCGCCCTTCAGGTTGTGGTTCTTCGTGCCATTGAGGAGCGCCTTCTTGCCTTTGGCGTCTTTGCCTCCGGCCTGCGCCTCCTCTGGGCACTCCTTGGCCCAATGGCCACAGTTATGGCATGCACCCCTCTTGGCGCCCTTCTTGCCGCCGCCTTTACCACCGCCTCGCTTGCCGCTGCTACTGCCACCCTGCATTTTGGTGACCAGGACAGTTGAGGATGATGAGTTCTTGCCACCGCTCTGACGGTGTACCTCGTTGCGGATGTACTCGGCGACTGCGCCGTAGGTGAGTTTATCCTCCTCCCAACCTCCGAGCACGGTGATGAGAGGACCCAACTGTCGGATAGCTCGATGAGGAGTGCCATTGCCTGCATCTTTGCATCAATCTTCCACCCCACATCGTTGCATTGTGAGGCAAGAGACTCGATCTGTTGCATGGCGGAAATGACGTCCTCACCCTCCTCGATCCTCACCATCAAGTGTCGCTTCATTGCGAAGATCTTGTTGACTAGGGATGTTGATTGGTGGATGGAGCAGAGCTCCTTCCACGCGTCGGCTGCCAAGTCGTAGCCTTGGATATAGCCCCACTGAGATTCATGCAGCGTAGACAATAGGAGCATGAGCGCCTCCGTGTTCTTCCTCGCGAAGGCCGTCTTCTCCTTGTCCGTTGCGCTCGCATCTTGAACCTCCGTGCCCTTCATGAGCTTCAGCAGTCCCTTGTGCACGAGGTAGATCTTAAAATGCCAACGCCACAGCCCAAAGCTTGGGCTGCCCATGTACTTTTGGATGGGCGAGCACTCTGTCTTCTGTGCCATGTTGAACTTCTGCAATGGACAGTCTCAAAGTGCGATGGCGAAGTCGCCCGGAGCGACACTCCCGTGCGTTGCGGAAGCCGTGAACGTCTTGGTAGGCAGGTCAGGGCAGTGGGCCCATAACCCTTTGTCAGGAATGCTTTCCAGGCGTGCCCTGAACCACCTAAGTGTCCACGGTTACTTAGTGCCAAGAGACTTCCAAGGGAGGTGTGTGCTTTTGGGTCGCCACAACACCAAGGAAGCAGAATTCTGGCAAAATACAGATTGTGGAAACTGAGAAAGGCTGGGAATCATTAATGGTTAGCTGTTTTGGTGAGATTACATCAGATTCTTATAGCCTGTGATCTGAGCTTTCCAACACATCCAAGCACGCCCAAAACGGAGAAGTATAGCCCCTGCTACGCCCATCCAAGCAACCCTTGGGGGAGCCGCCTTTGGCTGCCGCCGACGCGAGTCGTCTCCGACACGAGCCGGCTACGGCTCGAAGCGCCTTTCCTTGATTGACAAGTAAAAGGGCGGCTCGCCCTGGTCCAGGGGACCTCCCTGGTTGCTTCCTCTAGGGCCTTGGGGTCTACGGAGCCAGTTGGAGCTGAACACGGACCACCGGCGGTGGAGTATCCCGTCACCACGGACGAGTACCAGATTTCACCCGCCGCACCACCCGAATTTTGGGTAGGGCTAACCTTCTGAATTCTCAACCAAATCGAGCAACTGAAAGCTTGAAATCACATGGCAAAATCCAAGGAGTCCAAATCTGCAATCAGATTGGACATCCAACCACTCTCCAGTGGTCGGACCAGGTGAACGGCAAACGGCATCCATTGCAGGGGCACTTTTTTTTAACATATTCATCCTACAATGGCTGATTAGCATGCGGGTGATGGAGGGATATTCCTTCCCTGATTGCCTAGAGGATTTTGAAGGAATTGTTTGTGAGGCTTGCCAGATGAACTGGGACCGTGAAAAAAACATGCAAGCCATGATCCTCCTCATGGCGCTACCAGAGAGCTGGAGCCCAATGATCACCGTCATGGATGGTTGTAATAAGGATGACCTGATGTACACAGTAGTGTCTGAATACGTGTGAAACGAGGCCCTGCGCCGTAGCGGGAGCGAGGCTAACTTCTCAGCTTATGCCACACGTTACGGTGGCCATGGGAGCAAAGGGTCAGCCTCTGAATAGAAAGGCATCAGTAGAAGTGGTGGCGGTGGAGGCAACAATGGCGGAAAGGCTCCCACTGGACAAGAGAGTGCAGGTCTCCAAAGAAGGAAGACGGCGGAAGTTGTGGGGGCAAAGGCAGCAAAAAGGGTGGCAAAGAAGCCACCAACATGATGGCGCAAAGCACACCTCCAACAAAGGGAGCGGCGCTACTTGGGCCAGGAGTCTTTGGGTTCGACTACGACACTGATCACCACTCTAGCAATGACAAGGTTGGATTCATCTCCATCGCCCCCACTGATCGGCGGGTCAGATGTGCAAACGGCAGCATTGTGAACGCAAACGGTGTTGGAGACAAGCTGGTGAGTATCAATCTTAACGGTGCGGGGAAGGATATCTGGCTCTGTGACGTGGTGTACATGCCCTCCTTTGCGGCAAACTTCCTATCTATGTAAACATATATGGACAACGACATGACATTGGTATTCACGTAGAAGAAGGCGGTCATTGTTAGGAACGAGGACATCAAGGTCCTCTACGGCAATAAAGATCTTGTGGCACAGGTCCCACGGGTTGACGGGCTCTACGTACTACAGAAAACCACAACAAAAACCTTGGAAGATGATGGTCATGCAAGTGTGGCAGAGGCAGTGGTCTCGATACCAACGCAGTATAGCACACCAACAAAAACTCAGAAGGCATCCTCTGCCACAAAGGACAAAGACGCTGAGGTCTTGCATAGACGCATTGGACACGTTGCAAGCAGCACACTCCAAGTCATCCAGCAATAGCAGCTGGTCCGCAGCATAGAGGGATGCAAGAAGGATATGGCTGGGTGTGACAGCCTGTGTGAACCTTGCCTCCAAGGCAAGACGAAGAGAAAGCATTTTGAGCATAATGGTCGCCGCGCAGAAGCATCCCTTGACCTGATTCACACCAATGTGTGCGGACCCTTTTTCATGGCGTCGAATGGTGGAAGAAAGTGTTTTCTGACCTTCATCGACAACCACAGCCGCAAGGTGTGGATCTACTTCCTCAAAAGCAAGGAAGAGGTCGGAGAGAAGTTGCAGGAGTTTGTTGCAATGGTAGAGCGGCAGATTGGAAAGAAGGTCAAGGTAATGCAAAGCGGCAACAACACAGAGTATGAAGCATGCAAGGGCTGGTTGCAGCAACACGGTATCAACCACCAGCCCACAATGCCCTACACGCTGTAAAGCAATGGTGTGGAAGAACGGATGAATCAGACCATTCTCAACATGGTGCGCAACATGCTCTTTGATGCAAAACTTCCACCATGCTTCTGGACGGAAGCGGCAAGAACGGCATCCTACATTGTCAACCTGATCCCTGTGGCTACTCTGGGCAGGCACGGAAAGAAAAAGGGCAAGCAACAGATCACGCCACAAGAAGTATAGTCAGGGAAGAAGCCAGACGCATCACACCTGAAAGTCTTTGGCTGTACCTCATGGGCAAAGGTCCAGGCGGGAGAGAGTGGCGGCAAGGTTGATGCAAGAGCATGAAGGTGCGTGATGGTGGGCTTATGAGATTGCCCACACGACCTATCGCCTATGGGACCTGGCAGCAAGAAGGATCATCACCAGCCGGAACGCGACCTTTGACCAGAGGAAACTAGGCAAGGAAGAGATGCTTGATCCCACACATCCTCTGAAACAGGGAGAGTGGTTGGTGTTCCTGGAGTCCAGAGATCAAGCTCCTGAAAACTGGCAAGTGGTGCCAGTGCGGCAGGCCGTGGAGAAGAGTGTTGGGGCAAGGAGCGCGGCTGTGAAGACTGACGCAACGGCGAGTTCCAACACGGATTCAGAGACATCCGAGGCATCCAAGACCAGCTTGGAGGCCAGTGGCTCTTCAAAGGAGGAAACTTTAACCTCAGGACAGCCAGCATCATTGGAGCAACAGCAAAGCAAAGATGAGGCACCAGTGACGCAGAGCTGTAGCACAGAGAAAACAAATGCCAAAGTATGACGCTGATGCCGAAAGCTGGACTGGACTGAGCTGGTCCTGTTTGGCTCAGGGAGAGCCGCTCACTGTGGCTGAGGTGCTAGCAAGGCCTAATGCGGCAAAGAGGAAGGAGGCGGTGTATAGCAAGCTCGCATCCATCAAAGAAAATGGCACATGGGTGCTGGTGGGCAGACCCGCTAACGCTCACGTGGTGGGCTCAAACTGGGTGCTCAGGCTAAAGCGAAAGCGAGACGGTAGCATCGACAAGTACAAGGTAAGGGTTGTGGAAAAGGGATTCTCACAGCATGCAGGGTCTGAGTACGATGAGACCTTTGCACCGGTTATCACATTTGCCTCCATAAGGTCCCTACTGACCGACGCTGCCACCAAAAACCTTGAGATCCACGACATGGACGTCAAGACAGCTTTCCTCTATGGGAAGCTAGACAAGGAGATGCTGATGGAGGTACCGAAAGGTTTCAAAGCACCCAAGGGTAAGGTGTGCAAGCTGGTGAAGGCATTGTATGGGCTGAAACAGGCTCCACGGATATGGTAGAAGGAGGTGGACAGCTTCATGGCTGAGATTTTCTTTGCGCACTGCAATAATGATCCCGGCGTCTATGTCTGGGAGGATGAGCACAGCTTGCTCCTTGTGGAATTGAATGTGGATGACTTGATCATGTGTTCCTCCTCAAAGGATGTCATTGTGCACCTCAAGGAGTGACTGAGCAACAGGTTCAAGATGAAGGACATGGGTCCTCTCAAACATTACCTCAAGATTGCCATCCACCGCAAGCACAAAGCAGGCATCATTGAGCTCAACCAGACCAAGTACATCATGGACTTCTTGAAGCCCTTCAACATGGAGGAATGCAAACCCACCAGCTCCCCCATGGCCTCCGACTGCAAGCTCTCCTCCTCCATTTCACCAAGCAACAAGGCTGAGCGGCGGGAGATACAAGACATCCCGTACCAGTCCACTGTCGAGGGCCTTATGTATGCGATGGTGGGGACGCGACCTGAAATTGCTTACGCAGTGGGTCAGGTGAGCAGGTATATGGCCAACCCTGGCTCCATGATACTGGCAAACCGTAAATTGGATCTTTTGCTATCTCAAAAAGACATGACATGTTGGACTTCGGTTTGGAGGTTTGGAAGGATCAGACCCACTGCATCTGATGTACTCCAGTGACGCTGACTGGGGAGGGCTGATTGATGACAAGAAGTCTACCTCAGGCTTCGTCTTCCTTCTCAACGGTGGTGCGGTCTCCTGGACGAGCAGGAAGCAAGACTGTGTCTCGCTCTCTACCACGGAGGCGGAGCACATCGCAGTCTCAGAAGTATGTAAAGAAACACAGTGGCTTCGCAGTCTGCTGGGTGAGAGCAAGGCACAACAAGACAAATCAACGATCATCCGCATCGATAATAAGAGCGCCATCCCTATAGTAAAAGACGATGTGATCTTCTGGCGTAGAAAGCACATTGACATTTGGTACCACTACTAGTGCGACTTTGTCCCAAAGAGAATAGTGCACATACATGTCCAAACCAAGAAAATGCTTGCGGACTTCCTGACAAAGGGTGAGGCTGGTTGCGGTTGGAATCGGTGGTAGAATGTTACCGGACACAGACTTTGCTCAACATAGTTGAGGACTTTGTGGGTCCACAAGTTGCGCACAGATTTTGTCTCACCCAGAAAGCCGGTCATGAGTCCTATGCTTACGGTCATTTCCAAAGGTTGACAAAACTACCGAGGACTGGCATCAAACTTTCAACTATTGATGCTTCACGTTGACTGGTTGAAGGTTGTTGGTCGAAACGATATCTTCTGGTAATTGGTGCGCTGAGTGGGACCCGCTAAGTTAGTTGAACAAGAGGTGAAGGAACCCAATCCGGACGGATAAACATGGAGGGTCAAGTTGCACTGCCTCGACAACGTTCCAGGCAAAAACCCCACGGATAGCACTTGCGAGAATGATGGTTGAACTCGTTCAACCATCGATTCCAACCACAACCAGCCTCACCCAGAGCCAGTGGAAAGTGACTTGCATGCTGCAGACGCTCAAGGAATCTGCATGGTGGACGCAGGAGATGAGGACTAAAGACCAAGAAAGCTGACGTGCACAAACACAACACAGAGCTACGGGTTCATGCGGAAGAGAATTACCATGGCCATAGGTACAATGGAGAGATTTTTGTTTTTTTATGCCCCATGGCCAGTGCCATGGCTTAGCATACAGGTTGGGCATGCATTGCTCCCTTAGAGTCCCCCAAACCTTGTTTGTGGTGCAAGTCCAAGCAAGACACCAGAAGTTTAGTGCAGTGGACAGCACATTGGAATTAGAAGCAACAGGTTCTGTGATCAAGTCTTGATGTGAGCAAGAAGGTTTTTGACCTTCCTGCCTAAGGGAAGTTTCCTAGAAATTCCTCCATGCATGAGGAGGATGTGCCACTTGGCAGTTAGTGGATGCACCAATTGGCGAGGTGGTGAGGTGGTGTGGAGTGGCCACCCCCAAAAGTGCCGCTACCCACACACCATAGAAGCCAGGCCTAAGACTATATGTACCAGGCTCAATCCTCTCTCTAATTACGAAATCTAGCCTTAGATGCTCCTCATAGAGTTGTCTAACTAAGGAACAGTATGAGGAAGACACTGGTTGGTCTAAGCCCCAGGAGTAAGTATCTGACTAGCACCTCACGCAAAAGTGACCAAGTGTGAAGTGGACACACTTGCCAGCAAGTAATAGCCTAGGAGTTGCTCAGTGTGGAACCATGATCCTGAGGTTGATTTCTTATCCTAGCTAAAATGCTAGGAGTGGACGGCAGGCACTATTGTGTCAGCTCTGTTTTCTAGTCTGTTTGCCTCAGGCCGATTGACATGGAGCTCGTTCGAAGCGAACTCGGACTACCGCGGCGGAATTATCCCATCACCCATGACAAAGATCCAGATTCCACCCGGCGACCACTCGATTTTCTCCCGGGGCTATCTTTCTGAATACTCACTCAAATGGAGCGATTCAAAGCTCAATCTTGCATGGGAAATTCCAAAAAATTGAAATCTAAAGTCAGATCAGGTATTTTACCACTCCTCCATGGTCGAACTAGGGATTACAATCAACGACAAGCATGGCAATGGGCACACCATGTCAACAGCTGGAACAGTGGGTGAAGCCGTTCTTGTTCCTTGGCTACGAGAGCGCACAAAAGGTGTACTGGCTCTGGGACCTGCGCACACAAGAGATCATTCGCAGCCGTGATGTCTAGTTTGATGAGAAGTAGAGCTTCAACAGTGGCAGCAACGACATGAGCGCTGGGAATACTGGTTCCAGCTCCTTGACTACAAGAAGGAGCCGACGAATGGGGAGGTCAAGGATGCGGCTTATGGAGCGCGGCGGTGTAGCAGGTGCAGCAGCCTGTCAATGCGCCGGATAACAATGGTCTAGAAAACGGGTCTCGACATGGGAGGCCGCCAAACGCTCTTGGTATTGCAACCAAGATAACATATCACCCTCGAACAAGGGATCCACACTTTAGGTTCGTTTGGTTTGCAACCTCACGAAGTCCGCATGTTGGTCTTTGGTGTCTACCTGTGGTTAAACACTCTGTGAGGAGTCTCAAAGGCAAGAACTGTAGATGGATGCATGCAAGGTACAGGCTTTTATACTTGCAAAGCTTTCTGCAACTATAAAAGCTTGTACCTTGCATGCATCCATTTACAGTTCTTGCCTTTGAGACTCCTCACACAGTGTCCAACCAAAGGTAGATACTAAAGACCAACATGCGGACTTCGTGAGGTTGCAAACGAAACAAACCTAAAGTGTGGATCCCTCGTTTGAGGGTGATATGTTATCTTGGTTGCAATACCAAGAGCGGTTGGCGATCTCCCATATCGGGACCCGTTTTCTAGAACGTCGCTATCCGGCGCATTGACAAAGGGTTATGGGCCCACACTTCTTGTTCTAAGGCACGCTTCCAAGACCGACTAGCGCGTTGTCTTGCAGGGCACACAGGTACAACAAGGACACGACCATCGGGCGGCTCCATCTGCTCCATCGGCTCCATCGGCTTCTTCAGGTAAGGTGTGCGCACGTTGCGGACTAGGGGACAAGGAACAACTCTGTCCATGTTGGACACAACCCTCGAGCCCCAACGGGATTAAGCTCTACCCCTTTTTAGAAGGTGGTACGACCCCGAGTCCGTTCTCTCACAACGACACCATCACCTTAGGCAATCATCGACGGGAGGGGTATGCAACGGAACCAACCGTACCTTTTGACCACGGTCACAATCAGCAGCCTCATCAGCCTCATTGGCCTCAACGAAGCAGAGTAGCAGTGAAGCAGAGAAGATGAGCAACCGCCAAAAATGGCGGATCCGACTCAAGCCCGCCTTGAGGCGGGTATGTCCAAAGTCACGGGGACAGGTTTTCCCTTGTGGAAATGGCAGTTTGAGATTGTCATGAACGTGCGTGGCTACCTCGACATCCTAAAAGGGACCGAGACAGCATCCACCGATGCGACGGTGACGACGTATGCGGCTGACCTTGCAACATGGACGATGAAGAACAACATGGCTCTTGCCATTCTTGTGAAATCCATTAACGAGACTCAACACTCCCACATCACAGGATGCACGTTGGCTGCCGAGGCCTACGCAAAACTCGCACGCGTGCATCAATCAAATTCCCTAGCAAACCGACTCTTTATCTTCCAAAGGTTGATGTTGATGAGGGTGAGTGAAGGAGAATCGATACCCGTATTTTTGCAGTCATTCGACAATGTGCTGCAAGAGGTCCAGCAAATGGAATGGAATCTCGACTCCAACATGCGTGCCATGATCCTTCTAATGGCCCTGCCGAAAATCTGGGGGTCCTTGATCACCGTATTTGGCAGTTGGAAGGAGGCAGATCTGACGTATGAGGCTGTCGCCGAACACGTCCGCAACGAGTCCATGCGACGTAGTGGCAGTGAGGCAAACATCTCAGCCTATGCCTCTTGCTTCGGTGGACAAGGTGCAAGCTCTCGCTCTAGTCAAGGCAACAGTGGAAGCGGTGGCGTTGGAGGGAAAGACAATGGTGGCGGGAAGAGTTCCAAGACGCCCGGCAACTATCACAACTGTGGCAAGGCTGGGCACTGGGCTAGGGACTGCCGTAGTCCCAATAAAGAAGGCGGGAACAAAGGTGGAAAGGAGAAGAAGGAGCTCACCAACATGATGGCTAGGGGGCTGCCCATGAATGGTGCAGCGATCCTTAGGCCTGGGGTATTCTTCCTTGACTCGGGAACCAACCACCACTCATCAAAAGAGAAGGGTGGATTTGTCTCCATGGCCGAATCTGTCATGCGCATCAAGTGTGCAAACGGCGGCATCGTCCAAGCCATGGGCGAAGGGGACAAGGTAATCACGTTCAATGTGAATGGTGTGGAGAAGGCGGTCAACCTTCAAAAGGTGGTGTACATGCCCTCCGTCACAAGCAACCTGCTGTCAGTGTCACAAATCATCGACAACAACATGACAGTGGTGTTCACCAGCAAGGAAGCAGTGGTCCTCAAAAACGAGGACATCCAGATTTTGTACACCAAAGAGGACCTCATGCTTCAGGTTCCAAGAGTCGACGGCCTCTACGTGCTTCAAACCAAAGTCACCAAGGCCTCGGATGAGGGAATCACATGTGCCACCAAGACAGTGGCACTGGAGCCAAAGGATGCACCGCCGGGGACCGCTACGGCCGCCACATCAACCAACGACACTGACGCTGAGCTGTGGCACCGGCGATTTGGCCATGTGGCCAACAGCACGCTGCAGAAGATGGAGGAGCAAGAGGTAGTCCACAGAATGGAAGGGTGCACCATGAAGCATGGCAGAGGGTGTGCATTGTGTGAACCATGCCTCCAAGCAAAGGCAAAGAAGAAGCCGTTTGGGAGAGGAGGTCAACGAGCAGAGCACGTCTTGGAACTGATACATAGTGACGTGTGTGGACCCTTCCACACACCATCTAATGGAGGAAGCAAGTACTTCCTGACCTTCATTGACGACCACAGCCGCAAGTTGTGGATCTACTTCCTCAAAACAAAGGGAGAGGTCAAGGAGAAGCTCCTCGAGTTCGTCGCCATGGTGGAGCGGCAAACGTCCAAGAAGTTGAAGACGCTCCAAAGTGACAACGGGGGTGAGTACGAGGCATGCAAGCCTTGGCTCAAGCATCATGGCATCGGCCACGAGCAAACCACCCCTTACAACCCCCAAAGCAACGGCGTTGCCGAGAGGATGAACCAGACCCTACTCGGCATGGTGCAAAGCATGCTCTTCGACGCCAAGCTCCCACCTCGCTTTTGGGTAGAAGCAGCAACAACGGCCTGCTACCTCTTGAACCTCACACCAGCGATTGCCTTACGGAAGCATAGAAAGGAGCAAGACAAGCAGCTGAAGACCCCACAGGAATCATGGTCAGGAAAGAAACCCAACGCATCACATCTGAAGGTGTTTGGGTGAAGATCTAGTAAGGAGAATGTGGAGGAAAGCTGGGCTCACGCTCTAGGAAGTGCGTCATGGTTGGGTATGACACATCACACAAAGCCTATCAGCTTTGGGACGAGGCAGCAAAACCTCGTGAGGAGCCGTGACGTCGTGTTTGACAAACGCACCCTTGAAAAGGGAGAGCTGCTGGACCCGAACCTCGCTCCCAAAACGTGAGAGTGGATAGTGTTGCTTGAGTCCGGAGACCATGCATCCGACAACTGGCTTGCTTTGCCAGCTGATGGTGGGAATGGGAGAGAAGCTGTGAAGGATGATGCAGCATCTGACATGGACGGGGATACAGAGGCGTCCGCGGCTTCCGAGTCTGACTTGGAGTCTGACGACTCTTCTGACGACAACGACGACGACAAACCACCACATGTGGAAGCACCAGTACCAAAGCAAGAAGCCGCACCACTACCCGGGTGCAGTTTGTGACCAAAGAGAGCACCTTTGTGATATGAGGACGATTGGACTGGCCTTAGCTGGTCGTGGATGGCTCAGGGAGAGCCATCCACAATGGCAAAGGAGATGAATGGCCCAGCTGCTGCCAAGTGGAAGGAGGCAGTGGACAGCGAGCTCGCGTCCATTGCCGAGAACGGCACGTGGGTGCTGGTGGATAGACCCAACAAGGCCCACGTGGTGGGATCCAAGTGGGCCCTCTGAGTGAAGAAGAAACAAGACGGCAGCATCGACAAGTTCAAGGCAAGGGTAGTGGCTAAGGGGTTCTCTCAACGCCCGGGCTCCGAGTACGATGAGACGTTTGCGCCCATCGTGACCTTTGCCTCCATCCGCTCTCTCCTTGGCATTGCAGCCGCAAAGAACCTGGAGATACACCAGAAGGACGTCAAGACATCTTTTGTTTATGGGAAGCTCGACAAGGAAGTGGTGATGGAGGTGCCCCAAGGAGTCAAAGCTCCCAAGGGCACGGTGTGCAAGTTGGTGAAAGCGCTCTACGGGCTGAAACAGGCCCCAAGGATGTGGTACAAAGAGATGGACGGTTTCATGACTGGCCTCTCCTTCGCGCATTGCCAGAATGACCCGAGAATGTACGTGCACGATGATGGGAGAGGGCTGATACTGGTTGCGCTGTACGTGGATGATCTGATCATCTACTCGTCTTCGGTTGAGCTGCTGGATGAGGTGAAGTCTGACCTCAGCAGAAGGTTCAAGATGAAGGACATGGGTCCTCTCGAGTACTACCTCCGGATTACCATCCATCGCAACCGAGTAGCAGGCACCATCGAACTCAACCAAACCAAATACATTGGTGGGGTACTGAAACGCTACCACATGGAAGACTGCAAACCTGTCAGCACCCCAATGACAATCGACACAAAGCTGAAGGCCTCCATGTCGACATGCAACAAAGCAGAACAAAGGGAAATGCAAGACATCCCCTACTAGTCCGTCGTGGGTAGCATCATGTACGCCATGGTAGGGACTTGTCTGGACATTTGCTATGCTGTGGGACAAGTGAGCATATCCGTGGCCAGCCCTGGGCCACAACATTCACAGGCAGTCAAGCGCATCTTGCACTACCTACAGAAGACACGTCACATGGGCCTTGTCCTTGGAGGCCAAGAAGGAACCGACCCCCTTCGCCTGGAGTGCTACACTGACGCCGACTGGGGAGGAAATTTCAATGACAGGAAATCCACCTTTGGACACGTGTGCATCTTGAATGGCACTTCCATCTCATGGCCGAGGAGGAAGCAGGATTGTGTTTTCGTGTTCACGGCTAAGGCAGAGTATTTTGCTCTGTTTTAGTTGTGGAAGGAGACTCAATGGTTGCACAGGCTGCTTGGCAAAATTAGAGTGCTATAGAAGGACGCCACGATCGTACACGTGGACAACATGAGCGCCATCTCGATGACTGAAGACGAGATCATCTCCCGCCGAACGAAGCACATCGACATACGTTACCACTACTCACGTGATCTCGTCATGAAGAACGTGGTGGACTTGCAGCACTACGGAACAAAGAGCATGCTTGCTGAATGCATGACCAAGCCGCTAGAGAGCAACTTGCACTATGCAGGCATTCGTGGATTGGGCATGAGGAGAACGGCAGGGGAAGGGTGAGCCCCAAGGCATGGATGGAGTCCAGTAAGCGACAAATGGACAGAGGTGCAAGGGAGAGATTTGTTGAAATAGTATGCACCTTGTCCACAGCCTAGCAGGATGGCCACACATACACACAAGGCATGCACTGCTCTATGGAGTACGTCTCCTTGGTCTGTTCTGAGATGGGCCAGGAATGCACTGCCCATAATGGGTATGTCCCCTGTGGCTCATCATAGGAACCATACCTTTTTGGCTTGGTTGAATAGGCACCGGAGTCTCAAACGAGAGGTCGCGGTTTCAAACCCCGCGATGGCCGCAATTTTCTTTGTGGCCCAAACTGGGACAGGAAGCTTCTAGGAAGCTTACTAGAGCCTAGTGTGGGTTACAAAGAAAATTGCGGCCGTCACGGGGTATGAACCCACGACCTCTCATTTGAGACTCCGGTGCCTATTCAACCAAGCCAAAAAGGTATGGTTCCTATGATGAGCCACAGGGGACATACCCATTATGGGGAGTGCATTCCTGGCCCATCACAGAACAGACCAAGGGGACGTACTCCATAGAGCAGTGCATGCCTTGTATGTATGTGTGGCTAGGCAGCTAGGCAATGGACAAGGTGCATACTATTTCAACACAGCCGACGCAGATGACTCAAAAAAAAATGCACCTGGGCTGGAGATCTAGAGGAAACATCCACCGGAGGAGGCAGTGCGAGTGTCGAAGCGCGCACTCCCGACGGAGCTCGTGTTGGGGTTCGTAGAAAGATCCTCCGGGTGCACCGCCCGTTCGTTCTATAGTTTGCAAAATTAGGAGAGACCCTCGGGGAGCTGTCTGGTTGATGTTTCACCGAAGCAAGAAAAGTTGGAAGGATCACAACAGAGGGAAGAGGCACCACCAAAACTGCCGCACCGTAGTATGAGGTAGCGGAGAGCGGGAAAGCGCTTTGACGCAAGCACCGCTCGATGGATCAACATGACGCGGTGCATGCTGGCTGCATCAGCAGAGCTAACGACCGTACAAAAGTCACTTGCGCGGCCCAAGGGGGAGTAGTAGGACACCGTCATCAAGTCAGAGTTGGCGTCCATTACTGAACATGACACGTGGGAGCTGGTTGACAGGCCGAAAGATGCTAAGGTCATCGGCTCCAAGTGGGTTTTCAAGACCAAATTCACAATATAATTTGTGGTGGAAAAGTACAAGGCACGGCTTGTGGCAAAGGGGTGCGCAAAACGCAAGGGCGAGTACTACAACTTTATGTTTATCCCCATTGCCAAGTTCACATGCATCCGGGAAATCCTTGCGGTGGCAGCTGCAAAGGATATGGAGCTTCTTCAGATGGACGTAAAGACGGCCTTCCTAAACAGCATCATCGACAAAGAAATATGCATAGAGGTGATGGAGGGGGTGGAGGCACCGGAGGGCAAGGTGTGCAAGGTGCAAAATTCCTTGTACAGGCTCAAAGAATGGCCCTAATGCTAGTACCAATAGATGGAAAACTTCATGGCATAACACGACTTCAAGCACTTTGAGGTGGATCACAGCGTGTACGTGCGGCGCATCAAGAAGCTCCATCAGATTGTTGCAAATTACGTGGACGATTTGATCTTGTGCTCCTCAGACCTGCCAAACCTACAACAGCAGAAAGAGCAGCTAAGCAGTAGGTTCCAAATGTCAGACATGGGGGAGCTGGAGTTCTACCTAGGGGTGAGCAAGAACCGGAGGGCGTCCATGCTTGTGCTGGGGCAGGCCAAATATGTGGCCGAGGTGCTGAAGCGGTACGTCATGTAGGACTGCAAACTAGTCTGAATTCTTGTCTCCACGACCTGTGAAATGAATGCAACGATGGCGACACAAAAAAAAGAAGAGCTGGAGGATATGGTAGGGGTGTTTTACCAATTGGTGGTGGAAAACATCGTGTACGCCATGGTGGCGACTCGACCGAACCTGGCCTCTGCGGTGGGCCAAGTGAGCAGGTACGTGGCCGATCCAGGGCCACGACACTGGGAGGCGGTCAAGCGCATACTCCGCTACCTGTAGGGGACGCGGCATGGGTGCCTGAGGTTCGAGGGCAAGGGGCGGGCGGACCCCTTGCGTCTTTTCTGCTATACGGATACAGACTACGGTGGCGATGTGGACAAGCGGAAGTTTACATTGGGCTCCTTGTTCTTCCTCACTCATATAGCGGTCTCATGGTGCTACAAGAAGCAGGACTACGTCACCACCTCCAGAGTGGAAGCAGAGTACATCGCGCTGGCCGAGGCAATCAAGGAGGCGATGTGGCTATGTAGGTTGCTGGAAAAGCTGGGCGTGCCACACAGGAGCCAACGATGATGCAAGAGGAAAACACCTGCTCCATCTTGCAGACCAACAACCCGACGCAAAATAGGAGGACGAAGCACATCAACGTGCATTGTCACGACGCACAGGAGATGGTTGAAAAGGGGCAGGTGGTGCTGCAGCACCACGTGCACAACATGCTTGCAGATTGCTTGACCAAAGTGCAAGCCGTGGACCGGCACGTGATGAGCACGGCCGGAATTGGGATGACCAGCTATGATGGGTTGGAGCGGAAGAAGAGTGAGATAAAGCAGGAGCATAGGGCATGGCAGGTGCAAGGGGGAGAATGTTGAAAATTTGCCCCTCCGCATGCCCAAGTGGGGCGCCGGGAGGCGCCGACAAGCCGCGAGAGAGAGGAAATTCCTCGCAGTTGGATCTAGCGGCTCAAGTATTTCTTGGAGTCTGAGTTTGTTACTCCGGGACAGTGTCAAAATTCAGACTGCAGGTTTGCGAACAGGTTTCAAACCCTATCACACCCCATCATCAAACTCAACCCAAAACTGGCGGAGGTGCATCGAAACATTGTATGGAACTCCTCCATTATGTGCAAATGGATCTGTGCCTTGGGAAGTGAGCTTCGCACGTGAAGGAAGGCGCCACGGCATATGCGCATGATGGAGGTGTTAGGCGTTTCTGTGATGGGTGAGACCTTCGCTTCAGCAAGCGTATCTTGGGCCACACTTGGCCAAATCGTGCACAATTTGGTACGATGCAGAGCTTATGACTAGCCCTTTAAATGATTACATTATGTCCATGTACAAAAACTAACGCAAAATGCCGTTATTCCCTTCCAAAGATTCTTGCCCACATACTGTGAAGCGAATAGGGAGCTCACACTTAGTCTCAGATTTGCCCAAAAAGGAAGAAGTGAAGCACAAGAGACGGGTCAAACACAGTCTGCCATCTCGCAGATTTGTTGATAGAAGGTTATGGGCCCATGCTAACACTCTCCAAGACGTTTGTGTCTCTTGCAGCACACAGGATTGTCAACTTGGAAATTGTCGCCGTAAAGTTTGAGGAGATGTCAAAGCTATACAAATGGCACAGAGAGAGGAGCAGCCCATCCAGAGGTATGCGGGCGGCCCAGGATTTTTGCTATGGAGGTAGCAGTAAGAGCTGTACCTCATACATAAGAGGTTGCTGGGGATCATGTTGGGAACACATTTCCTTAACGAGGCGATAGCTGTGGACGAGGAGAAGTAGGTCTTTAGAAGAACATGGAGGTGCTCATACTCCTGGTGCCCAGGACAGCCAAGTTGTAGTGGAGCTACTTCCAAGGCTGCAATATGGAAGCCGAAGCTTGGCACCAAAGGCAAGTCGCTCCTCAACAGCAACAAGAAACACTTCATAGAAAAGGCCAACAGGAAGTGCCTGGATTCCGGGGCCGAGGAGAACACCCAGGTTGAGAAAGTGGATTTCTTCATCTACCAGAAGTCCTCCAAGTCAATGGTGGTCACAAACGACAAAGTCAAGCCGGCCAAGGTGACGTGGAGGTGGAAGTCGTGGTGGGGAGTAAGAAAGAGCTACACACAATTTGTGATGTGTAGCACATCCCCGGCCTGGCTGACATTTTGAGTGTCAACCGCTTGAGAGATAAGGGGTATGAGGTGCTCTTCCACAGGAAAGGCACAGTGGTGCACAACGACGACGGCGGCGAGGTCGTTCTGGAGGAGAAGTGAAAGGGTGGTCTCTACATCGTGGAGACCAAGATGATCCCCATGGCATAGGACGTAGCAGGCTCACAAGAGCGCATCATCAACATGGCCTAGGGAGGAAGTGCTAATGTAGAGCTCTGGCACCAACAGTTGGGACATTCAGTGTTTGCAACTATCAAGGAGATGGCAAAGCACAAAATGGTACACGACCTCGTCATCAATGTTGCAGCAGACGCGAGAGAAAATACAGCAGCACACAAAGAGTGTGATCCTTTCATTTTGGGCAAGGCACGGCACAAGGCGTTCAATAAGAATGCGGCTCACACAAAAGACCTGCTGAAGGTCATGCAGAGTGACGTGTGCGGACCATTCACAATGCTTTCAAAAAGCAACTTAAGATACTTTGTCACCTTCATTGATGACTGTAGCGGGAAGCTCTTTGTGTATTTCATGATGCGGAAAGGCGAGGTCCTCGACCAGCTAAAGGAGTACGTGGCAGCAATAGAGAGGCAGACTCGCCGGAAGGTCAGAGCGTCACACAACAACAATGGCAGAGAGTATGTTGGCTGTAGCGTGTGGATGAAGCAGCAGGGTATCAAGTGGGAACATGCTACACTGTACTAGCCACAGTCCAATGGAGTGGCGGAGCAGGCAAACCAGATGCTGCTAAACATGGTGCAAACCATGCTTGTGGATGCAGGATTGCCACGTAGTTTTTGGATGGAGGCTGTGCATACAGCAAGCTACACCACCAACCTCACCCCAATAGCAATTTTGAAGGATAAGGACGATTGGAAGATGCAATATGAGGTTTGGAACGGGCGCAAGCTTAATGTGACACACGTGAAGGTGTCGGGTGCAAGGTGCACAAGATGGTGCAGGCGATGCAGCATCGTGACAGTAAGCTGGAACTACGGGCAAAGCCATGCTTATTCCTCGGCTATTAGAGCATGCAAAAAGCATATTGGCTCTGGGACCCGTGCACACAAGAGATCATCCGTAACTATAACATCGAGTTCAAAGAGCAGTAAAGCTTCAGCAACAGTAGTAACGACATGAGCATACACTCCAAAACAGGAGGAGTGGTTCTAGCTCCTTGATTACGAGAAGGAGCCAGTGGACACGAAGGTCGAGGATGAGGTGTCGGAACATGGTGGTGTAACAGATGCAGTAGTCAAAGCAATGAACTCCGACACTGACACAGCTGGCCTGGAGATCCGGTAGAAAGATCCATCAGAGGAGGCAATCTGGATGCCAAAGCGCGTACTCCCAGCGGAGTTTGCATTTGGCGTCAAAGGAGAATTCTCCGGACGCGCCGTCCGTCCAGTCGGTAATTTGTCGGAGCGGGAGGAACTCTCGGGCAGCCGGCCGGTCGATATCTCACCAAAGCGAGTAAAGTCCAGAGGATCAAAACATAGTGACAAGGTGCCACCAAAACTGCCACGCCGCAACGGGAGACAACAGAGAGTGGAGAAGCATTTCAACGCATGCACCGGTCAATGGACCGTCATGGCGCAGTGCATGCTAGCTGTATCAACGGAGCCGACCACCATGCAAGAGGCACTTGTGTGGCCTGAGGGGAAGTAGTGGGATGCCGTTATCAAGTCGAAGTTGGCATCCATTGTTGAAAACAACATGTGGGAGCTGATTCACAGGCCAAAGGATGCCAAGGTCATCTTCTCCATGTGGGTCTTCAAGACCAATTTCACAAAAGAAGGTATGGTGGACAAGTACAAGGTGCGGCTCATGGTGAAGGGGTACGCATAGCGTAAGGAAGAGCACTACGATGAGATGTTTGTCCCTGTTGCCAAGTTCACAAGCAACCGAGAAATCCTTGCGGTGGCAGCCGCAAAGGATATGGATCTCCTCCAGATGGACGTGAAGACGGCCTTCTTCAACAGTATTATCGACAAAGAAATCTACATGGATGTGTCAGAGTGGGTGGAGGCACCGGAGGGCAAGATGTGTAAGCTGTGGAAGTTCTAGTACGAGCTAAAACAATTGCCCGATGCTGGTACTATCAGATGGACAGTTTCATGGAACAACTTGGATTCAAGCACTGTGAGGTGGATCACAGCGTGTACGTGTGGCACAACAAGAAGCTCCATCAGATCTTTGTATTCTACGTGGATATTGGCATCTTGTGTTCCTCTGACCTTCTGAGCCTACAGTAGCTGAAAGAGCAGCTGAGTAGTAGGCTCCAGATGTCGGACATGGAGAAGCTGGAGTTCTACCTCAGGGTGAGCATCATCAAGAACCGGAGGGCGCGCATGCTTGAGCTGGGGCAGGCCAAACACCTGGCTGAGATGCTGAAGCGGTACGACATGGAGGACTGAAAACCAGTCTGTAGTCTTGTCTCCACGACCTGTGAACTGAGTGTGTCCATGGCACCACAAACAAAAGAAGAACGGGAGGATAAGGCAGGGTTGCCCTATCAATCGGCAATGGACAGCCTCATGTATGCCATGGTGGTTCCCGGGCAGGGCGCCGGCAGGCGGGACTTGGCACGGGAAGCCGGGAACCTTGCAATTTTAACCCCTAGACTAGCATAAAGCCAAAAAAAAATCAATGGTGGCGATTCCACCAGACCTGGCCTACGGGGTGGGCCAAGTAAGTAGGTACGTGGCCGATCCAGGGCCACTATACTGGCAGGCGGTCAAGCGCATCCTCCGCTACATGCAGGCGATGTGGTACGCGTGCTTAAGGTTTGACAGCAAGGGGCGAGCGGATCCCTTGTGTCTCTTCTGCTATATGGATGCAGACTACAGTAGTGATGTAGATAAGTTGAAATCTACATCCGGGCACATGTTCTTCCTCGCTGGTGCAATGGTCTTGTGGTGCAGAATGAAGGAGGACTGTGTCGCCATCTCTACAGTGGAAGCAGAGTACGTCAAGCTGGCCGGGGTAGTCAAAGAGGCAGTGTTCCGCAGGTTGCTGGGGGGACTCGGCATGCCGCTGCAAGAGCCTGCGGTGGTGCAAGAGAAAAACACCGGCTCCATCTCGCTGACCAACAACCCAACGCAGCAGAGGAGGATGAAGCACATCAATGTGCATTATCACTACGAATGGGACATGGTTGAAAAGGGACGGGTGGTGCTGCACCACTACAGCACTGTAGCACGCACAACATGCTTGCGGATTGCTTGACCAAAGCGCAACCCGCGGACCGGCATGCGATGAGCGTAGCCGGGTCATGAAAGGTGCAAGGGGGAGAATGTTGAAAACTTGCCCCTCCGCATGCCCAAGTGTGGCGCTGGGAGGCGCCGACAAGCCGCCAGAGAGAGGAAAATCCTCACAGTTGGATTTATTGACTCAAGGATTGCTTGAATTGCAAAATGGAGAATTTCCCCAGAAAGTTGATGAGTCGCTTAATCTGGTGGAAGTTGTTTCACCAGAATGAGACAAGTAAGAAGGGATACATGAGCTTCCAAAACTGGGATGGGTGCGGCGGCTCTGGGAGCCGGCCATGACTCGATTGTTGGTAAAAGATTGACTGGATCAAGTAACAAATGTCCATCTGGGTGTTTAGCCTTGGAAGAATGCTGAGGCATCCGGTGGACAAGATCCACTGAAACCAGTAATACAGGTTATGACTGAGGGACTTGGCCAAAATCCTGGCTCCGAGTTGGAAATTTGGTGGTACAGTTTGCTACTTAGGGACGGTCAAAATTCTGACTGCAGGTCGGCGGACAAATTTGAAACCCTGTCACACTCCATCATCAAACTCAACCCAAAAGGTGCCAAGGTGCATCAAAACAGTGTAGGGGATTCCTCCATCACGTGCAAAGGGATCTGCGCCTTGGGAAGGGCACTTTGTACGTGAAGGAAGGCGCCACGGCATGTGCACACCACGGAGGCATTTGGCGTTTCTGGGGTGGGTGAGGCCTACACTTTGGTAAGCGTAACTTGGGCTACGCTTGGCCAAATCACGCACGGTTTGGTGCAATAGAGAGCTCATGACTAGCCCTATAAATGTTTAGATCATGTCCATGTACAGAAACTAACACAAAACATTTTCATTTCCTTCGTAAAACTGACTGACTCTAAATTCCAGCTCACAGAGCATGAGGCAACCAGAAATCTCACACTCGGTCTCAGATTCACCCAAAAATGAAGAAGTGAAGCACAATTGATGGTTCAAACATAGTTGGGAATGCCACCTTGCAGGACTCCCCAAAAAATCAGACTCCGACTCCGACGCCGACTCAAACTCAGGCTCCAACTCTGACTCCAACTCTGACTCCGAATTCAACTCCAACTCTGACTCCCTCTGTGACTTCGACTCCAACTGCAACTCCGATGCTGGCTCTGATCCCAAATTCGACTCCAACCCTCCGACGCCAACGTCAACGCCGATTCCGGCGCCGATGCCAAATACGACTCCGAATCTAACTTCGACTCTGACTCTGAATCTGACTCCGATGCTAATGTCGACGTCGACGCCGAAGCCGACGCCTATACCAACGCCAATGCTGACACCGATGCCAGCGCCAGCCCCGAGGCCAAAGCTGACACCAACACCGACGCTGACATTGACGCCGCACTGACGCCAAAGCCGATGCCAATGCCAACACTGACACTGACACCAGCACCGGCTCCGACGCCAAAGCCGACGTGACACCGACGCCGACACCGACGCCGACACCGATGCCAAAACCGACGCCGACGCCGACACCGATGTCGACACCGTATCAACGTGGATGCCATTGCCGACGCCGATGTCGACGCCGACTTAGATACCGACCCCGACCACGACCCCGACCCTGACCTCAACCCTGACCCCGTCCACGATCCTGACCCGGACCTCGACACCGACTCTAACCCCGACCATGACACCAATGTCGATGCAGACACTGACGCTGACGCCGATACCGACTTTGACTCTGACTCCGACTTCGATGTCAACTCCGACTCCAACTCCAACTCTGACTCTGATGCCAAGACCAACGCACACTCCGACTGCGACTCCGAATTTGTTATCGACGCCAACTCTGGTCCGACTCCGACGCCAACTCAAACTTGGACTCCAACGCCAACGCTGACACCAATGCCGATGCCAATGCCGACTCCAACTCCGACTCCAATTTGACTCCGACTCCGACTCTGTCTCCGACTCTGACTCCGACTCCGACTCCAACTCCATCTCTGACTCCGGATCCTACTCGGACTCCGACTCCGACACTGACTCCAATATCGCCTCCAACTCCGACTCCGACTCTGACTCCGACTTTGACTCTGATGCTGACTCTGAATCTGGCTCCGACTCCGACGCCGCCTATGACTCTGACTCCAACGCCGCCTATGACTCCGACTAGGCCGACACCGACCTCAACTCCAACTCTGACTGTGACTCTGATTCCGACTCAGATACCGACTCCAACTCAAAATATGACTCCATATAACCATTCGACGCCAATTCTGATGTCGAATTTGACTCTGACTCTGACTTTGACTCCAACTTTGACTCCGACGCCGATGCCAACGCCGACGCCGATGCCAGCTCTCACCTTAACTTCAGCTCTGACTCCAACTCTGGCTCCGACACCGGCTCCTACTCTACTCTGACTCTGACTCCACCGCTGATGCCGACTACGACTCCAACACCAAATCCGACTCCGACTATGACTCTGACTCCGACTCCAACTCCGACTTCGACTCCGACGCAAGCACCAAAGACGACTCCGACTCCGACTCGGACTCCGACTCGGACTCCAACTTTGTGTCCAACTCCCATCCAACGCAGACGCCAACTCCAACACCAGCCCCAAATCTGGCTCTGACTCAGACGCCGACTCCAACGCCGACGCTGTCTCGGATTCCAACTCCAACTACAAATCCAACCCTGTCTCCAACTTCAGCTCTGACTCCGACTCCGACTACAACTCTGAATCAGACTCCGACTGAGACTCCGCCCCAATTCCAACTCCAACTCCGACTATGACTCTGACTCCAACTCTGAATCCAACTCTGACTCCGACTTTGACTCTAACTCCAATGCTGACTCCAACTCCGAATCCGACTCCGATCCCGATGACGACGTCGACGCCGACTCTGACTTCGACGCCGACTCTGACGTCGACATCCACTCTGACTCCGACTCTGACTCTGACTCTGACTCCGACTCTGACTCTGACTCTGACCCCGACTCTAATGCTGATGCCACCGCCGGCTCCTATGCCAGACCCGACGCCGACGCCGATGCTAACACCAACCCGGTGCCGGTGCCAAAGCTGACGCCGATGCCGTTACTGATGCTGACGCTGATGCCAACGCCGACGCCAATGCCGACACTGAAGCCAACGCCAAAGCCAATGGCAACGTCGACGCCAAAGCCCACGCTGATCCTGAACCCGACCCCGGCCACCACCCTGACCCTGACCCCAATCCCGACCCCGACCCCGATCCCAACCCAGACGCCGATGCCAAATCCATCTCCGACTCTGACTCAGACTCGGACTCCGACTCTGACTCCAACTTTACTTCTGACTCTGAATCCATTTTGACGCAAACACCGACGCCGACATTGACTAAGACTCCCACTCCCAATCTGACTCCAACTCTGACTTCCACATCAACACCCACTCCGACTCCGGCTCTGACACCAACTCCAACTCCGACTCAGAATCCGACGCCAACACCGATGCATTGGCGATGCCGTCGCCAATGCCAACTCCGACTCCGACTCTGATTTGTCTCCCACTACGAATCCGTCTCCAAATCCGACTCCGACTCCAACTCCGACTCTGAATCTAACTGCAACCCCGTCTCCGACTCCCACTCTGACTCCAACTCCAACTCTGACTCCAACTGCAACCCCGTCTCCGACTCCGGCTCCAGCTCTGACTCCGACTCCGACTCCAACTCTGACACTGACTCTAACACCAAATCCGACTCCGACTCCAACTCTGACTCTGACTCTGCCTCCAACAACGCGTCCGACTCTGACTCTGTCTCCAACGCCGCCTCCGACTCTGATTCCAATGTCAATGCCAAACTCGACTCTGACTCTGACTCCAACTCTGACTCTGACCCCGACGCCAGCGCCGACGCTGACTCCGACTCCAACTCCAAATTCATCTCCAACTCCGACTCTGACTCCAACTTCGATGCCAACTGCGACACCGAGTCCAACTTCAACTTTGACTCCGAATCCAACTCCGACTTTGACTTCGACTTTGACTCTGACTCTGACCCCGACTCCCACCCCGACTCTGACTCCGACTCCAATGCCGACCCCGACTCTGATTCTGACTCCGACCCCGACGCCGACGCTGTTGCCGGCTCCGACTCCATTTCCGTCTTTGACTCCGACTCTGACTCCAACTCCATCTCCGACCCCGAATCCAACTCCGTCTACGACTTGGACTCGGACTCCGACACCGATTCCAATTCTGACTCCGACCCCGACGCCGACGTGGATGCCAACTCTGACTCCAACTCTGTCTCTGACTCCGACTCTGACTCTGACTCCGACTCCGAATCCGGTTCCGACGCCGACTCCGAGGCCAACTCTGACTCCAATTCTGACTCCGACTCGGGCACGGACGTCGATGCTGACTCCGACTCCAGCTCTGACTCCGACTCCAACTCTGAATGTGACTCTGACTCTGACGCCGACTCCGACTCTGACTTCGACTCCAACTCCGACTCTGACCCCGGCGCTGACACCAAGGCCGACTCCGACTTGAACTCCGACTCCGAATGTGACTCCGACTCCGACTCTGACTCCGACTTCGACCCCAACTCCAAGTTGGACGGCGACGCCCACTCCGACTCCGACTCCAACTCTGTCTCCGACTATGAATTCGACACCGTCGCCCACTCCGACTCCGACTCTGATGCCACCTCCGACTCCGACCCCGACGCTGACGCCGACACCAGCGTGTACACCGATGCTGACTCTGACTCTGAGTCAAATTTGACTCCGACTCCGACTCCGTCTCCAAGTCCGACTCCAACTCTGGCTCCAACTTGGTCTCCGACTCCGGCTCCTAATCTGACCCCGAATCTGACTCCAACAATGAAACGGACACCGACTCAAACTCCGACTCTGAATCCAACTCCGACTCTGACTACGACGCTGACACCGGCGCCGATCCCGACTCTGGCTCCGAGCCGACGCTGACTCTAAGTCCGACTCTGACTCTGACTCCGTCTCTGTCCCTGAATCCAACTCCGACTCCGACTGCAACCCCGTCTCCGACTCCTGCTCCGAATCTGACTCCGACTCCGACTCCGACTCCGACGCCGTCTCAAACTCTGGCTCTGACTCCGACTCCAACCCTGACTCTGACCATGACTCCAACTCTGACTCCGACTCCGACTCCGAATCAGAATTCAACCACGATGCTGACTATGACTCGGAATTTAACTCCGACCCCGATGCAAACGTCGACTCCGACGCCCACGCCTACTCCGACTCCGACTCCGACTCCGGATCCGACTCTGACTCTGGTGCTGACCCCTACGCCAAAGCCGATGCCAACGCCAGTGCTGACACCAATACCGGCACTGGCCTTGAGGCCGAAGCCGATGAGGACACCAATCTTGACACCAATACCGACACTGATGCTAAAGCCGACGCCGAAGTCGACACCATACTGACGCAGACGCCAACGCTGACGCTGATGCTGATGCCGACACTGTCCCCGACCATGATCCCGGCCCTGACTTCGACCCTGACCCCGACCCCGACCCCATTCCGGTCCCCGGCCCCGACCCCGACCCCAACACCGACAACGGTGCCGATTCCAACTGTGATGTCGACGCCAAATCTCACTCCGATTCAACTCTGAATCTGATCCCAATGTTGATGATGATGACTGTCGGGAAATCTGCTCTGTGCAGTCCTGACGTTGGTGTGATCTTCTCTAATGGTTCACGCCTTTTGTTTTGGGCAAATGTGAGACTGAGCGTTAGCTTTCTGGTCGCCTCACGCTATGTGAGCAGGAATTTCGAGACAGTCACTTTTGCAGAGGGAAAAATGGCATTGTGTGTCCATTTTGTTACAGAGAAATGATCATAAAATTTATAGGGCTAGTCATGAGCTATCCAACGCACCAAACCATGCACAAATCGGCCAAACGTAGCCCAAGTTACGATTGCCAAAGCACAGGTCTCACCCACCACAGATGCCTCCATGGTGCGCACACGCCGTGGCACCTTCCTTCACGTGCGAAGTGCCTTTCCATAGGCGCAGATCCCATTGCACGTTTTTTACGGATCCCCTTAACTGTTTTGATGCACCTCTCCCACTTTTGGGTCGAGTTTGGTGATGGTGTGTAACAAGGTCTAAAACTTGTCCACAGACCTGCAGTCACAATTTTGACAAAGTCCCTGAGTAACAAAATGTTATGCTGAGTTTCGGACACTGAGCCAGAATATTGGATAAGTCCTTCAAAAAAAACCTGCACTACTGGATCTGGTGGATATTATCTACCAGGCGCCTCGGCAGTCTTCCGGAGCAAAATCCCCAGATGGACATTTTGTTACTCGGTCCGGTTGATTATTCACCATAAGTCGAGTCGCGGCCGACTCCCAGAGCTGTCGCACACATCCCAAC
Organism: Penium margaritaceum; assembly: GCA_023375785.1. NCBI lineage: Eukaryota > Viridiplantae > Streptophyta > Zygnematophyceae > Desmidiales > Peniaceae > Penium > Penium margaritaceum. The sequence goes on along the minus strand of SZWC01001739.1, from coordinate 240,841 downwards.
TTTGGAAGCTCACATCTCCCTCGTTACTTGTCTGATTCCAGTAAAACAACTTCCACCGGCTTCAGCAACTTGTGATATTTCAGGGACAATCGGCGGCGCTTGGGCATGCGGAGGGGCATTTTTTCAACAATGGCGACTCCGAGCCCAACTTGGTTGCGGACAATGACTCCGACTCCGACCCCGACTCCGACTCCGAAGCTAACTGACGCCAAATTTGACTCTGACTCTGACTCCAACTCCACTCCAACTCCAACTCGGACTTCGACACGGACTCCGACTCCAACTCCAACTCGGACTCCGACTCTGACTCCGATGCCGACGCCAATGTTGACTTTGACTCCGACTCTGACTCTGACTCCAACTCCGACTCCATCTCCGATTATGACGCCGACTCTTCTCCAACTCCAACGCAGACTCTGATGCAGACTCTGACTCCGACTCCGAATCCGACTCTGACTCTGTCTGACTCCGACTCCGACTCCGACTCCGACTCCGATGCCGACGCTGACGCAAATGCCGACTCCGAGTCTGACTCCGAATCTGACTCCTATTCTGATTCTGACGCCGATGCCGATGCCGACTCCAACTCCGACTTCAACAACGAGCACGAATCCGGCTCCAATCCGACTCCGACTCCGACGCCAATGCGGCTGCTGACTCTGACTCCAACTCCAACTCCGACTCCGACTCCAAGTCCGACTCAAAATCCAACACCGATGCCGACTCCGATCCTGATACCGACGTTTTCTCAGACTCCAACTCCAATTCCTACTCTGACTTGGACTTCGACTCTGACACTGACTCTGATTCCAACTCCAACTCTGTCTCCGACTCCAACTCTGTCTCCGACTCCAAGTCCAATTCTGTCTCTGACTCCGACTTGGTCTCTGACGCCAACTCCGAATCCGACTCCGTCCCCGACGGCAATGCCGATGCCGACTCCAACTCCAACTCTGTCTCTGATGCTGACTCTGACTCTGACTCCAATTCCAACTCCGACTCCAACTCCAACTCCGACACTGAATCCAATGCAAACTCCGACTTCGACGACGACTCCGAAATTGACACTGATGCCCATGCTGACTCCGACTCTATCTCCGACTCTGACTCCATCTCCGACTCCAACTCCAACTCTGAATCCGAGTCCAACTCTTACACCGACTCAGGCTCTGACTCCGACTCCAACTCCGACTCCGGCCCCGGCGCCGACGCCGACGCTGACGCCGTCAACGACCCCAATTCCTTCACTAACTTTGACTCCAACTCTGACTCTGACTCTGACTTCGACTCCGACTCCGGCTCCGACTCCAACTCCAACTCCGACGCTGACGCAGACTCCGACTCCAACTCTGACTCTGACTTTGAATACAACCCTGACTCCGACTCTGAGTTGGACACTGTCACCGACTCCTGCTCCGAATCTGAAGTTGACTCCGACTCCGACCCAGATGCCGACGTCGACTCTGACTCCGACTCTGATTCGACTCCGACTCCGCCCCCAACTCCAACCCCGTCTCGGACTCCGGCTCCTACCCCGACCCTGACTCTTACTCCGACACTGACCCTGACACCGACTCCAACTCCGACTCCGACTGCAACTCTGGCTCTGACTCGGACTCTGAGTCCGATGCCACCTCTGACTTCAACTCTATTGCTGATGCCAACTCCGACTCCGCCTCTGACTCCGACTCCAACACTGAATGGGACTCCGACTCCGATTCTGATCCCAACGCTGACGCTGATGTGGACTCCGACTCCAACTTGTTTCCAACTCCGGCTCCAGCTCCGACTCCGACTCCAACGCAGACTCTGACACTGATTCCGACTTCAGCTCCGACTCCAACTACGACTCCGACTCCAACTTTGACTCCGACACCGACTCTGACTCCGAAGACAACTCGGATTCTGACTCTGACTTTGGCGCCAATGCTGATGTGGACCTTGATTCCGACTCTGACTCTGACTCCAGCTCCGACTCCGACTCCAACCACGGCGCCTACTCTTTTCTGACACTGACGCCGACTCTGACACTGACTCCAACTGCGGCTCTGATTCCCACTGCGATTCCGACTCCGACTCCAACTCCGACGCCGACGCCGATGCCGATACCAACTCTGACTCCTACTCCAACTCCGACTCTGACTCCGACTCTGACTCCGGCTCTGACTCCTTCTCCAATGCCGATTGCAACACTGATGCCGACTCCAAATCCAACTCCAACACCGACTACGACTCGAAATCCAACTCGGACTCCAACTCCGACTCTAAATCTGATTCCGACGCCGACGCCGAAGCTGACTCTGACTCCAACTGCCACTCCTACTCCGACTCCAAATCCGACTCTGACGCCGACGCCGATGCCGACTCTGACTCTGACACCAAAGTTTTCTTGGACTCCAACTCCGATTCTGACTCCGACTGCGACTTTGACTCTGACTCCAACTCTGACTCTGACTAGGACTCTGACTCCAAGACCGCCGCCGAAGCCAACACTGACACTGACACCAATACTGATTCCGACTCCAACTTCGACTCCGACTCCAACTCTGACCCCGACTCTGTCTCTGATGCCGACTCTGAATCTGACTCTGACTCCAACTCCAAATCTGACCCCGGCCCCAATGCCAACGCCCACTCCGACTCCAACTCCTTCTCCGATTCCAATTCCGATTCTGACTCCGACTGTGACACCAACTACGGCTCCGAGTCCAACTCTGACTCCGACTCCAACTCCAACTCCAACTCTGATGCCGACTCCAAATACAACTCCGACGCTGATGCCAACTCCGAATCTGACTCTGACTCCGACTCTGACTCCAACCCCGACCCCGACACCAACGCTGACACCGATGCCGACTCTGACTCTGAATTCGATTCGACTCCGACTCCGACTCCGTCTCCTATGTCGACATCGACGCCGCCTCCAACTCCGACTTTGACGCCGATGCCAACTCCGAATCCGCCTCCGATTCCAACTCCGACCCCAACGCCGATGCTGATGCCAAATCCGAATCTAACTTTGTTTCCAACAACGCCTCTGACTCCATCCCCGACTCCTACTCCGAAGCTGACTCTGACTCTGACTCTGAATCCAACTCTGACTCCGACTGCAACTCCAACTTCGACACCGAATCTGACTCCGACTCCATCTGGGACTCCGACTCTGACTCCAACGCCAATGCCGATGTCAATTTCGACTCCGACTCTGACTCTAACTCCAAATCCGAATCCATCTCCTACTACGACACAGACTCGTCTCCGACTCTGACGCCGACTCTGACTCCGACTCCAACTCCGAATCTGACTCTGTCTGACTCCAACTCCAACTCTAACTCCAATGCCGACATCGACACCGTCGCCGACTCCGAATCTGACTCCGACTCCGACTCCTACTCCGATTCCGACTCCGACTCAGACTCCGACTCCGATGCCGACTTTGAATCCGACTCCAACACCGAGTAGGAATCCGACTCCAATTCCGACTCCGACAACGACGCTGAAGCCGACGCTGATGCCAACTCTGACTCCAACTCCAAATCCAACTCCGACTCTGACTTTGACTAAAACTCCAACGCCAACACCAAGTCTGACTGTGACACCAAAATTTTCTGCGACTCCGACTCCAATTCCTACTCCGACTCGGACTTTGACTCTGACACCGACTCTGATACCGACTCCAACTCTGTTTCCGACTCCAACTCTGTCTCTGACTCCAACTCCAACTCCGTCTCTGACTCTGACTCAGGTTCCGACACCAATTCCGACTCCGACTCCGCCCCCGACTCCAACGCCGATGCTGACTCCAACTCCAACTCCAACTCCGTCTCTGACTCTGACTCTGACACTAACTCCGACTCCGACTCCGACTCCAACTCCGACTCCGGCTCTGACTCCGACGCCGACTCCGACAGCAACTCCGACTCCGACTCCGACTCCGACACCGGCACTGACGCCGATGCCGACTCCGATTCCCTCTCCGACTCCGACTCCAACTCTGACTCTAACTCTAACTCTTACGCCAAATCCAACTCTGACTCCATCTCCAACTCTGACTCCGACCCTGGCGCCGACACCGATACCGACTCTGACCCCAACTCCGTCTGCTACTCCGACTCTGACTCCACCTCTGGCTCTTACTTTGACTCCGACTCCAACTCTGACTCCGACTCCAACTCCAACTCCGACACCAACGCCGACTCTGACACCGAATCTGACATTGACTCTGACTCCGACCCCGATGCCGATGCCGACTCTGACTCCGACTTTGATTTGACTCCGACTCCGACTCCGACTCCGACTCCTTCTCCAACTCCAACCCCGTCTCCAACTCCGGCTTCTACTCCGACCCTGATTCCGACTCCGACACTGACTGGCACACCGATTCCAAGTCTGACTCCGACTCTGACTCCGACTCCGAATCCGACTCCAATGCCGCCTCCAACTCCGACTCTATTGCCGATGCCGACTCCGACTCAGACTCTGACTCTGACTCCGACTCCGACTCCGACTCCGACTCTGATTCTGACCCCAACGCCAACCCTGATGCTGACTCCGACTCCAACTCTGTTCCTGAATCAGACTCCAACTCCGAATCCGACTCCGACTCCGACGCTGACTCTGACGCCGACTCTGACTCCAACTCCGACTCCAATTCCGACTCCAACTCCGTCTCTGACTCCAACTCTGACTCTGACATGGACTCCAACTCTGACTCCAATTCAGATTCCAGCTCGGACTCCAATGCTGATGCTGATGTCGAATTCGACTCGGAATCTGACTCCGACTCCAACTACGACGCCTATTCTTCTCCAACTCTGACACTGACACTGAAGCCGACTCCGACTGCGACTCCGATTCCCACTCCGACTCCGACTTTGACTCCAACTCCAACGCTGAGGCCAACGACGACGTTGATGGCGACGACGACTCCAGCTCCGACTCTGACTCCGATTCCGACTACTACTCTAATTGTGACTCCGACACCGATGTCGACTGTGAATCGACTCCAACACTGACTACGACATGGACTCCGACTCCGACTTGGACTCCGACTCCGACTCGGACTCCGAATCCAACTCCGACGCCGATGCCGATGCCGACTCCGACTCCAACTGCAACTTCTTCTCCGACACTAACTCCGACTCCGACTCAGACTCCAACTCAGACTCCGAATCCAATGCCAATGCCGAGTCTGGCTCTGGCACCAACTTTTTCTCTGACTCCGGTTCCGACTCCACCTCCAACTCCGACTTTGACTCTGAATCCGACTCTGACTCCGACTAAGACTCCGACTCTGACTCAAACGCCGGCACCAACGCCAACACCGACACCAACACCGATGCTGAGTCTGAATCCAACTTTGACTCCGACTCCAACTCCGACTCCGACTCTGACTCCGACTAAGACTCCGACTCTGACTCAAACGCCGGCACCAACGCCAACACCGACACCAACACCGATGCTGAGTCTGAATCCAACTTTGACTCCGACTCCAACTCTGACCCCGACTCCGTCTCTGATGCCGAATCCAACTCTGACTCCAAATCCAACCCTGACTGTGACCCCGGTGCCAATGCCAACACCAACTCTGACTCCACATCCGTCTCCGATTCCAATTCCGACTCCAATTCCGACTCCGACTCCGAGTCAAACTCCATCTCCGACTCCAACTCCGACTCTGATGCTGACTCCAACTACGACTCCGACGCTGATGCCGATTCCGACTCCAACTCTGACTAGAACCCCGATGACGACGCCGATGCCGATTCCGACTTTCACTCGGTCTCCCACTCTGACTCCAACTCTGACTCCGACTATGACTCCGACTCCGACTCCGACTCCAACTCAAACTCCGTCTTGGACTCCGACTTAAACTCCGTCTCTCACTCCGACTCGGACTCCAGAACCAACTCTGACTCCGACTCCGACCCCGACGCCAACGCCAACTTTGACTCCGACTCCAACTCCGTCTCTGACTCTAACTCTGACTTTGACTCAGACTCTGACTCCGACTCTGACGCCGACTCTGAAGCCAACTCCGAATCCGACTCCGACACTGACGCCAATGCTGACTTCGACTCCAAATTCAATTTTGACTCCAACTCCGACCCCGACTCCGACTCTGACTCCAACTCTGACTCTGATTCTGACTCTGATGCCGACTCCGACTCTGACTCTGACTCCAAATCCAACTCCAACCTCAGCGGGATGCTGATTCCGACTCAAACTCCGTCTCTGATTCTGACGCCGACTCTAACGCTGACTCCGACTTTGACTCCGACTCCGATCCCGACTCCAACTCCGAATCCGACTCTGATGCGGACGCTGACTCCAAATCCGACTCCGACTCCGACTCTGACTCCGACTCCAACTCCGACTCCGACTCCGACTCCGACTCCGACTTTGACACCAACGCCAACTCCAACTCCAACTTTGACACCAACTCTGACCCCAACCATGACACCAAAGCGGACATCAACACCAACACCGATTTCCCCTCCAACTCTGACTTTGATTTGACTTTGGCTTCGACTCCGTCTCGGACTCCGACTCCGTCTCCGATGTCGAAACCGACGCCGCCTCCAACTCTGACTTTGACGCCGATGCCGACTCCGACTCCGATTCTGACTCCGACTCGGACTTCGGATCCGACCCAAACGCCGAGGATGATGCCGACTCCGACTCCAACCTTGTTTCTGACAATGAATCCAACTCCGACTCCGACTCCGACTTGGACTCCGACTCCGACTCCGACTCTGACTCAGAATCCGACTCTGACACCGACTCTGACTCCGACGCTGACTCCAACTCCAAATCCAACTCCAACTCCGACTTTGACATCGACTCCGACGCCGACGCCGATGTCGAATTTGACTCCGACTCTGACTCTGACTCCAACTCTGACTCCAACTCCGACTCCATCTCTGACTACGACACCGAATCTTCTCCAACTCTGACGCTGAATCTGATGTCAACTCCGACTCCAACTCCAAATCCAAATCCGACTCTGTCTGACCCCGACTCCGACTCCAACTCGGATGCCAACGCCGACGCTGATGCCGACTCCAAATCTGACTCCGACCCCGACTCCTTCTCCGATTCTGACTCTGAGGCCGATGCCGACTCCAACATCGAGTACGAATTTGAATCCGATTCCGACTCCAACTCCGACGCTGACAAAGATGCCAACTCTGACTACAACACTGAGTCCGACTCTGACTCCGACACCGACAAAAACTCCAACGCTGACGCCGAGTCCGACTCTGACACCGAATTTTTTCCCGGCTCCGACTCCAATTCCTACTCCGACTCGGACTTCAACTCTGACGCGGATGCGGACTCCGACTCCGATTTCGGCTTTGACTCCGACCCCAACGCCGACGCCGACGCCGACACCGATGCCAACTCCGACTCCAGCCCCATCTCTGACTCGGACTCTGACTCCCACTGCGACTCCGACTCCGACTCTAACGCCAACTCCGACTCCGACTCCAACGCCAACTCCGACTCCGACTCCAACTCCAACCCAGGCACTGACACCAACACCAAAGCTGATGCCAACACCAACTCCAACTCCGAATCCAACTCCAACCCTGCCGCCGAGTCCGACTCTGAATCCGACTCCAACTCCAGCGCCGATGCCGATGCTGAATCCGAATCCAACTCCGCCTCCGATCCCAATTCCGACTCCAACGCTGGATGTGACTACGACTCCAACTGTGACTCAGACTCCGACTCCAACTCCGACGTCGACTCGGACAACGACTCCGATGCTGATGCCGACTCCGACTCCGACTCTGACTCCGACGCCAACTCCAACCCTGAAACTGCTGCTGATTCGGACTCCAACTCCACCTCAGTCTCGGGCTCTGACTCCTGTTCTGACCCCGACTATGACTCTGACTCCGACTCCGATGCTGACGCTGACTCTGACTCCAACTCCGTCTTTGACTCCGGCTCCGACTCCAACTCCAAATCCGATTCCAAATCCGGCGCTGACTCCTACTCCGACTCTGAATCCGACTCCAACTTTGACTCCGACACTGACGCCGACAACGACTCCGACTCCAACTCGAATTCCAACGCCGACTCCAACTCGGACTCTGACTCCGTCTCCGACTACGACTGCCAATCTTTCTCCAACATCGTCTCCGATTACAGCTCCGACTCAAACTCCGACTCTGACTCTGACTCCGACTCCGACTCCGACTATGACGCAGACTCGGACTCCGATTCTGAATCTGACTCCAAATCCAACTCTGACTCTGACTCCGACACCGACTCCGACTCCGACACCGAGGCCGATTCCGACTCTAAATCCGACACGGACTCCAAATCGGACCTCGATCCTGACATTGACGTAAATGCCGACTCTGATTCTGACTCCGACTCCGTCTCTGACTCCTGCACCGACTTTGACCCCGACTTCAAATCTGACTCTGATGCTGGCTCCAACTCAGACTCCGACCCCGACACCAGCGCCACGCTCACTCCGACTTTAACTCCTACTTTGACCCCAACTCCGACTCTGACTCCAAATCCGATGCCGACTTCAACTCTGACTCCGAATCCAACTCCGACTCTGACTCCAGTTTTGCTGCCGATGTCGACTTTGACCACGACTCCGACCCCGACGCCGACTCCAAGTCCCACTCGGACTTGGACTCGGACTTCCACTCCAACTTAGACACCGATGCAGAGTTTGACTCCAACTCCGTCTCCGACTCCGACTCCGATGCCAACTCCGAATCCAACTCCGACTCCGATTCCGGCTCCGACTCTGATGCTGATGCTGATGCCGACTTCTACGCCGACTCCAACACCGGCTCCCACTCCGGCTCCAACTCCGACTCTGATGCCGACGCCGAGTCCGAATCCAACCCCAACGCCGATCCCAACGCTGACTCTAACTCCAAATCCGTCTCTGACTCCGAATCTGAATCCGACTCTGATGCCGACTCCGACTCCGACTCTGACTCTGACGCCGACTCCGACCCCGACTACGACTCCCACTCCGACTCCAACTCTGAATCTGTTTCCGACTCCGACTCTGACTCCAACACTGACTCCGACTCCGACTCTGACTTCGACTCCGACTCCGACTCCGACTC